>LNAC01000037.1:6530926-6541581 GCA_002007465.1 Ailurus styani | reverse complement strand
GGGCGGCGCGCAGCCCCCGCCGTCCCGGGGTCGTGGGGCCGGGGCCCGGGTCTTGCATGCGGGGCGGGGCGGCCGCGAGCCGGAGGCGAAGATGGAAGGCTTAACGCTGAGCGATGCGGAGCAGAAATACTACTCGGATCTCTTCTCCTACTGCGACATCGAGAGCACCAAGAAGGTGGCGGCCAACGGGCGGGTGCTGGAGCTGTTCCGGGCCGCGCAGCTGCCCAACGACGTGGTCCTCCAGGTAACGCCGCCGCCCTCGCCTCAGGACGCGTCCCGGGCTCTGCCGGACGCCGACCGGTCGCTGCCCCGCGGCTTCGGCCTCCAGCCGCCCGCCTCCCGGGGTGGGGGCTGGGGGTGGGCGCTGTTTCCAGCAACCCGGCGGTGGGCTTGTGCCCCTGGGCTGGGGCCGCAGGTGCCCGGCGGCCGGGACTCGCGCCGCGGCCGAGGGGGAGGGGTCGCTGTTAGAGGACAAAAGTCACGCCGGGTTGTGGTGGGGGTTGGGGGGCGGAGGTCTGTGTGTTACATCTGAAGAGCCTAAGTCCAGGATCTCTCGGCTGCCCCTCAGAATCTGTTTTCAACACTGGAAAAGCAACTTCAGATGAAGGATCTTGGATTGTGACCATGTCTTTGAATCCTAGATCCTGGTATATAGCATGGCTCTTCGGATCCTGCAGAGTAGTAAAGTTATCGGTATAGGTAAATCTTTTTTTTTTTAATTTCTTCAGTTAGCCAGCAGACGCCACAAAGTGGGTTTTGTAGGACTCGAAGCAGCAGTTTTCTTACGGAAGCTGAATTCTTGGGGAGATCAAAAATTTGAATTTGCAAGTAGCCAATTTGCTACTAGTTTGCAAGTAAATATGTATGGAAAGAACTTGTAATTAGTGTGGCTTATGTAAACGGGACAGTTTTCGATTGCCATTAGAAACATTTGGTGGAACTTGTGGGTTCGGGTTGGGAGGTAAGTATTGAGCAGCTGAAGTCAAACGTGCATATTTGCCTCAGTCCGATCTGTAGCCCCAGAAGAGCAAGCAGAGTAAATTTTAAGCTTTGTCTATCACATCTGTTTTTAAAATAGGTTTCCTAGAAATTCTTATCTAATGTATGTGGTGAACATTATTGTTACTCTGTTTAATGATTCATGGTTGCTAGTCTGTCTAAACAGCGTATCAGGAGCAGGTTTTAAGCTTTCATCTTTATGATGATCCAAGCCACTTACCCACATCTCCAAAGCTTAAAGCCATATATGTATGGGTATAATGTAGTATACTGCAGAGAGCACTGAATCAGGAGTTTTGAGGCCTGGTTCTTTGACCCCATTCTGTTGTACGCTAGCTTTGGGACTTTGGGCCAGGCACTTCCACTCTTCAAGTCTAAATGTGGTCATCTAAAGAATGAGAGGCAGGTTCCTTCTAACAAAAATTCTGGAAGTATAAAAATGTCCACAAAGGCCTCTCTGTTTTAGAAGTTGCCTGTGCATTAACTGTGACTAAGTTGAACGAGTTCTGTCTTTTTGCATAATCTTGTATGTTTTACATTGCTTTCTTAAAAATCTTGGGAGGAAAAGTTGGGTGTCTTAGCTACCAACCTGTAGGAGACTCAAATTTGTTTTGTTGTAAAGGGACAGAAATTAAATATTTTAGGCTTTGCTGGCCACAAACAGTGTCTCTCCAGTATTCTTTGTTTTTGTGTTTGCAACCCTTTAAAAATGTAAAAATGTTAGCTCAGGGGCATATGAAACAGGGCCTGTAGTTTGCTGACCCCGGCTAAAGATTGGTGGTGGCAGTGTGGGGGTCCTTTGCTCACCTCCTATGGCTTTGGAGTTAGACTTTTAGAGTCTGGTCAGAACATGCTCATTAATGCTATTGCCTTTTTTTTTTTGTAGCAATGGAAAAACATACTTTCAAGTCATTTAGGAACTAAAGGCGAAACTTTTCAAATTCTAGTTTGGTTTATGTTTTTGGGGTGGGAGGAGCTGAAATAAACTGACTTTTTATGACTTTTTTTTAATGGTGCTGGAAGACTTTTGGACTTTTAGCGTATTATTTAGGATAGACAAATTAGCATTAATTAACCTTTGCTTGAAATATGTTTAATCAACTTATTTTTACGTTTTGCTCAGTTTTATTAACATTCGAAAATTTTGGTTGCCTTTCAGTATAAAGAAAGGGCTTAAATAGCATAAACATTCAGGATTCAGTTACAAATTATAAGCTGTAGGAGATCGCTGAAGCAGAACTCTTAGAGTAGTATATACTAAATAGTATTTTGGGTATCTTGAAGGCAGTTTCCTTAAAAATCAGCCTAAGACATAAAGTGTGAGACAGAAGGGGACTGTGGATTTAGTTCTCTTAAGAGTGTTTGGGATTGTCTGAAAACACAGCCGCCTGTTGCTTTCTAAGTGGGAAATATTTGGTCAACTCGAATATATTGAGTTAGCTACTTAACTGGGCTAGGCATTTGCAGGGATCGAAAGAGGAGTAGGAATCTCTCAAGGACCGTGGAAACTACAGCGATACAAACGTGTAACATGAAGTACCATGTGAATGTTTAGGAGAGGTACAAGGGAGGTATAATCAGGAAAGTCTCCTTGACTTAATTGAGATGGACTTTAAATTAGTATGGAGGAAGGGCAGTGGGATGGAGGACTTCCTGACAGGAAAAAAAAAAAAAACAGGACAAAGGGTAGAAACTGTAGGAGTCTTTTCAAGGAGTAGCAGATAGTTAGGTTTTGCTGAAGCTGGAGTGTGTCTTAAGGACAATGGAACCTGGAGTTAGAAAGAGACCATATTACATTAAGAAAGAGCCTAAAGAACACGCAGAAGATTTCATATTTCAATAGGCAGTGGAAACTCGTTGGTTTTTGACCTAGAGTGAGGAAAAGGTAGAGTCTGCGGAAGGAAGCTTGTGCAGTGGTCTCAAACAGATGTGGGGTAATGGGCATCCAAACCAGGGTGACAGCAGTAGAATAAGAAACATATCTGGATGAACAGGTCTGAGTTACTGAAGGGCTGCTGGGTAGACACTATGTGAGGTGCTTTGTTGGATAGTGTTTAATTGAGGCCAGATTATCAAGGCTGGGTGGAGAGCTTTGAACTAATTGTAAAGGTAACAGGGAGGTGTAGTTTAAGCGAAATGACTCATCTAGGCTGTGCTTTACAAGACCTTCTGGAGATCAGTGCAGCAGGAGTTAGAAGGAAGAAGCTGGAGATGAATTTGGGGACCCATTCTCTGTTGCATTTGTGAAGTGGTGAGGGACTGGGTCCGGGTGCTCAGATGCAGGAGTGGGGGACATGGTGGGAAGGATGATTTTGTCTCCCCGGGGGCAGTTGGCACTGTCTAGAGACATTTTTGGTGTCATAACTTGCAGGGAATGAGCAGTTCTACTGGCATCTAGGGGAGAGAGGCCGGTGATGCTGCTCAGCATCCTACAATGCACAGGACAGCCTCCACAACAAAGATTTATCTCGGCCCAGAAGTTAGTGGTACTGAGATTGAGAAGTCCTCACCTGGACTCTGGTGGTAACAGTGGGACCAAAAATGAGGCTATAAATTATGAAGGTAGGCTTGATGGCTTGGGTTACCTGGTGATACTTAGATGAGGGAGGAACAGAGCAAGGCCTGGTCTCTGTTGGACACCACTCACCACTTAGAAAAGGGGCAGGAAGAGAGCCCAATTTTAAAAAAGATACTGGCGAGTTTGATTTCTGGCATTTTGAGGTTGTGGTGGAAGTCTCTAGGAGGTAGTTGGAAACTCATGCACTTTTGTCCACACCGAGTACTTGTTCTTACAGTGAAATTCAGGTATTTGGGCATCTTCCTCTGCCTTTCTCACCTAAGTATCTCAGGGATAGGGGACGGACAGCTGCTTACACTGTGAGCATGCATGTACACTTCAGGGCTTGGATTAATGTAGTCGTTTTCAGCATTTGTTAATAAAAGTCATGAGAAGGCTGAGTCATCTGGGGGAATGAATATAGAGAACAAAGAACAGAGGGCCCAGAACTGAAGGAGGAAGGAGCTGGCATTTATTGAGTGCATGTTATGTGCCTTTTACTGGGCAACCCATTTTCATGCAAGAACTCATTTGATTCTTACAAGAACCTGGTGAAGTGGGTATTATTTTTTTTTTTTTTTTTTTTTTTTTTTTTTTATTCATTTGACACAGAGAGAGAGATTACAAGTAAGCAGAGAGGCAGGCAGAGAGAGAGGAGAGAGGAGGAAGCAGGCTCCCTGCTGAGCAGAGAGCCCGATGTGGGCCTCGATCCCAGGACCCTGGGATCATGACCTGAGCCGAAGGCAGCGGCTTTAACCCACTGAGCCACCCAGGCGCCCAAGTGGGTATTATTTTTATTTATTAACTAGGAATGTGATAGGCAAAGAAGTTGAATAATTTGTTAGTGAATAAAGCATCTCTCCTTTACCATTATTCCTTGCTACCTCAGCTTTTTCTTTAACTGTTCATGTGATTGGTTTGCCCACAGTTCTTCTGAAGAGGAGAGATTTAAGATTGTTTGATTCTGAGTTATGTATGGATCTTCTCTTTTGCATAGTGAATAGTTTTCTGTATGATGCTATCTTGAGACACAGCCACTTAAGAGAAATAGGAAGATTCTTGTAGTAGGTATCCTGTGCACACAGAGGCACAATTTACATTAGAGCTGTAAGAGAGACGTCTTGAAGTATGTTCATTACACTGGTTTTGGAATAGTAGAGTAAGACTTGTGGTGAGTGTAAAGGTTTGTTTTTGGAGACAGTGTGTCAGTAGACAAAGTGAGTGAGCTAACACTTTGTAGAATTATGCCCCACAGCAGAGAGAAACAGGACTGGGTGGAGAAAAATTCAGTTCATGGAATTGAATCATGAGGAATTTTGCACTTTGCTGAGCAAAAAATAAATATTTATTGACTTAAAAATCAGGAGTAATTTATTTTTTTAAGATTATGGAAGGTATGCTACTACACTAATGAGTATGTTTTCTTAGCTTTTACTTAAAGCCTCTATTTTGGGAAATGTCTTAAAACTTCATATAGACTTTGAGTGCATAATAGTTTGATAAAAGGTTCTAGTACTAACAGTTCTTTCATTGAAGGTTATAACCAATGTACCCCTATTCCTGAAGCTCAAGAAATCTTTAAGGTCATTTGTGTTGAACAACATCTCAGTAGACTATTTGAATAACACGTTAATTTAATGGGTGAAAAATGACAACAGTGAAATAGAAACCATTTTGTCTTTCTCTTGAACTGTGTTCAATTTAAAAGATCTACTCATTAGTGATAATACTAAAATAGGGAAGCAGAGCTTCATTTGTTCATTGAAAGTTATAAATTTAATACAAGTAAATGTCAGGTTTGTTATTCTGGCGTAGTGATTTCTTATTTGTAATTTCTGAATCACTAAAATAACTACAACAAACTACAAAAATAATCTTGCCTTAATCAGACACTTTCTATACAGAATTGAAAAGTATATCATATGGTTTGTGAGAGAAGTCATACTTAATGGATTTTTGTAGTGTTGTATTTATTTTTTAAATTTCTTTTTCCTATATCATATCATGCTAGTTTTAGTCTTCTTAAATTAATAGGCCAGTTAGAGTCTTAATATTTGGGGAACTCATGCTCAGCATTTTGATGGATCTGTAAGAGAGGTTGGTAATAAGGAGCACTAAATGGGGGAGGCAAGTTCTAGTCCTGCCTTTAGCCTTGTGACCTCGAACAGATCACTTAATGTCTTGGATTTTCATTCTCACAGCCTGAAGTGATTGGATTGGGCTTTTCAGACAAAGGTGTTAGAGTGTCAGAATGGCCCCTCTAGCCAGCCACACCCTTAAGAACAGAGCACAGTCTTGAAATTAGTTGCTCCACAATTTTAACACATTGATTTGTTACATTCTTTTGAAGAGAATCTCAGCCTGGAATGCTGAAGTGACTACATCTATATGTGTATACATATGTACGTGTGTATATATACGTGTGTGTACACACATACACACACACACGAGTGGGAACCAATGAAAGGGTTATAAGCTCTGTGGTTCCTAATTCTTCAGATATTTGACCAGTGAAAATTTGAAATGGGTGATAAGACTTGACATTTCTCCTTCTCCTTCATATATGTTTCATTTTTCTGTAGCCTTTCCTGTGATATATATTCATTCATCTTTTCTCTCCTTTACTTCTATATAAAGAATCTATGGTGGGTTGCATATATAGGCATGACATAAAAATCAGGACATAATAAGAACTTCGGCTCAGAAATCTTTAAGTTCATACCATACCCTAAGTTTCATTGAGATTTAATAAATGATAGGACTTAGGCCTTAAAAAATACTATATATATTTTAAGATTTTATTTTTTTATTTTAGAGAACAAGAGAGAGAACGTGAGGTGGAGTGGGGGGACAGAAGGAGAGGGAGAAACAGACTCCTCGCTGTGCAGGGAGCCCCAGGTGGGGTCTGATCCTTGGACTCCAGGATCATGACCTGAGCTGAAGGCAGACACTTAACTGACTGAGCCACCCAGGCACCCCCCAGAAATACTGTACCTTTATTTCAAGAATTGACTTTATGTGGAATTTGAGTCTACCTTGTTAAATGATGAAACCAGAATTTATTAGATTATGTATCTTCTTACTTTTTTGGATTGCAGTTTCCTTTGATATTCTGGTGCACATACTAGACATCTACTTAGAAAACATAGTTCACAAAATTGTGCATATAATTCGAGGTTGCTAGCCTTCCTCCAGTTTAGTCAAGCTCATCCCATGGACCTCTACATTCAGAAAATTTTGAAGAACAGACCTGTGAAGTGCTAAATGTAACATTTTCTTAAGTCAGTTTTGTATATTTTCATGAATACTTCTTGATGGCCACTATTTATATTCAGTATATATATATATATATATACACATATATATGTGTATGTATGTATGTGTACGTATATATGTATGTGTATTTATATTCGGGGGTGTGTGTATATATATAGCAGTGCTAAAAAATCAGAAATCTTTCCTGCCTTCATGGATTATGTTAATGTTAAGAGGGAAAAAAACTGTGTACAGTTAATAGAGAATCATTGCAGACTCCAGGGACCTACTTAGTTATAAGGGAAGGTTCCTCTGAGGAGACAGGGACAGAGATAAGGGAGAGAGAAGGGGATATTTCACAAAGAAGGAAAGCATGTGAAGGGCCTGAAGCTTGAAGGGCTTAATGTGTCTGGGGAACTGAAAAGCTGGAGCATCTTGATGGGGGGGAGGGGAGGATGGACATGGCAGGGACCACATACTGCAGGCCCTTGTACACAGCAGTAAGGAGTTTGGATTTGAAAATATGAAAGTTTTTAGTAAGGGAAGTAGCATTATCTGAATTACTTTTTAAAAAAATTACGCTGCTGCATAGAGAAGAGAGTACCGGGACAAACGGAAACAGATTGGCAGTGAATATGCAGTAGCTCAGATAGGAGATGATGATGGCTTAGATTAGTGAAGTGGCGATGGGATTGAGAGGAGTGGACATATTTGAGATATTTTGAGGCAGCAAAAATAGGAGGACATGTTAATGGATTGGATACGGAACATAAGGGAGAAAGGAGAACTCAGAGATATTGCCGGAAGTCACCATTATTGCATGGCTGAAAGAGGATTTTTTTTTGAGGGGTAATGGTAAATTCAGAAGTTTTTTTGTTTGTTTGTTATAGTCAGTCATAGGTTTTCAGAATCCTGTAAGATTATCAGGTAGGCCTCTACCAGAGAGGATCAAAGATGCTTGACTTGGAGATGTCAGTTTCAAGATTACCAATGTATTATTAGTGATACTTAAAAGCCATGAAAACAGATGAAATCATGGAGGAAGAGAAGGAAGAGACTACAGAGAAGAAAGCAGGATTGACTAGAAATAGAACCCTAAAGAGTGCAGCACATTTCTAAGTTGGGGAGACTGGAAGGCCTCTCGAAGGAGGCTAAGGAGGACAGTCAGAGTGGTTGTAGGGAAGTTGGGAATGTATATTGGATTATGTCATGGATCCTAAGTAATGTGAGTATTTCAAGAAAAGAATAGTTAACTGTATTGAGTTTGGCCCAGAGGTTGAGAAGATGTAGGCAGAAATACGGCTGTTGGTTTGGCAGTCTAAAGGTCATCAGTAACTTTGATGAGCCGTTTCATGATTTTTTTTTTAGATTTTTATTTATTTGACAGAGGGAGAGCAAGAGCGCGCAAGCAGGGGGAGCAGCACAGGGAAAGAGAGAAGCAGGCTTTCTGCTGGGCAGGGAGCCTGACATGGGGCTCAATCCCAGGACCCCGGGATCATGAACCGAGCTGAAGGCAGACGCCTAACCGACTGAGCGAGCCATCCAGGTGCCCCCTGAGCCAGTTGCATGGACTGGTAGAGGTGGAAGCCAGATTTGAGTGACTTGAGGGATGCTGGGTGGCCCAGGAATTAGAGATAGGGTGTATAGATAGCTTTTTAAAGACGTTTGCAGATGAAAGGAAATAGACATGGGGTAGAAGCTGGAGGTATATGAGGATATAAAGGAAATTTTTTTTTGTTTTTTTGTGGGGGGTCATAAAAAATACTGCAGCATGATTTTAGTTGTTAGGATTAACAAGGGAAGAAAGGAAAATGAGGAGAGAGGGTATTGAAAAAAGCAGGATTGTTCAGAATCCTGACTATAAAGGTTGGTCTTAACAGAAGTGGGATCCCTTCCTCAATTTTGAAAGGGGAGAAGAAGGAAGAGCATGGATATAGAACCAAGTAACTACATAGATTCAGTAGAGGAAAATGAGGATATCCTAGCCTAACACTTTCTATGTTTTTTAACAAACTGAGGCAAGATTAACAGTTTCATAGTGGGGACAATCTGAATATGACAGAAACAAAAAAATCAATTTACAGTAGCATCAAAAAGAATAAATATTTAGGAGTAAATTTAGCAAAAGATGAGGCACCTGGATGGCTCAGTTGGTAGAGCATGTAACTCGTGATCTCTTGGGGTTAAGTTCAAGCCCCACAGTGAATATAGAGCTTACTTAAAAATAAAATCCCTTAAAGCACCAAAAGTTTATACTACAAAACATTACTAAGAGATATTAAAGATTTAAGTAAATAAAAAGGGGCACCTGTGTGGCACAGTTGGTTAAGTGTCCAGCTTGTGGTTTCAGCACAGTCCCTAATCTCAGGCTCGTGAGATCAAGCCCCACGTTGTGCTCTATGCTGATTGCAGAGTCTGCTTGAGATGATCTCTCCCTCTCCCTCTGCCCTCCTTCTCTTGGTTTCTCTCTCAAATAAATAAATAGATCTGTAAATAAATAAATGGAGAGAGTCTGTCTTCATAGGGTGGAAGATTGATGTTGTTGAGATAGCAGTTGTTCCCAAACGTAGCTGTAGATTCAACAAAATCCCTATTAAAATCCTACTAGGCATTTTTGTAGAAATTGTAAAGCAGAGCCTAAAATTTATAAGGAAATGGAAAGGACCTAGAATAACCAAAACAGTTTTGAAAACAAAATAGAAGGTTTGCCTTACCTAATTTTAAAATTTACTATGATCTACAGTAATAAAGGCAGTGTGATTGGCATAAGACTAATAAGCATGAGGGATGCCTGGGTGGCTCATTCAGTTAAGTGCCTTCAGCTTGGGTCATGATGCTAGGGTCCTGGGATCGAGTCCTACGTCTGGCTCCTTGTTCATTGGGGAGCCAGCCTCTCGCTCTGCTTGCCCCCCCCTCTCTCTGAAAAATAAATAAGAATAGTTTTAAAAAATGAAGTTGTTACCCATCAGAAAAAAATTTTAAAAAAGAAGGAAAGACTAAGCATGAAAATCAATAGAACAGAAATGAGAGTCCAGAAATGGACCCTTAATGTTTATGATCACCTAGTTATTGAAAAAGTGCAGGGACAGTTTAATGGGAGAAGTATAGTCTTTTCAACAAATGGTGCTGGGACAATTAGATATCTTTATGTTTAAAAAAAAATGGGCTTGGACATATTGTATATGCTTCACACCACGCACAAAAATTATCTCAAAATAGATTGTAGACTTAGAAAATCTAAAACTATAAAAATTCTAGGAGACGTTGGAGAAATCTTTATGACCTGTGTTAGGCAGAGTTCTTAGATGACACCAAAAGCATGAATCATAAAAGAAAATACTGACAAATTAGACTTCATTAAAATGTTTAAAAACTTTAGCACTTCAGAGATTACTTAAGTAAAAAGACAGCCACAGGTAGAAAGTAGTTGCATATTACAAACATGGTAAAGTTCTTTAATCTAGAATATATATAAAGAAGTTTTACAACCCATAATAAAGAAAAAACCCAATAAAAAATGAGCAAAAGATTTTAATAGTTATTTCACCAAAGGAGACAGTATAAATGGCCAATAAGCATATGAAAAGGTGTTCAACATCATTAGTCATTAGGGAAATGCGGATTAAACCACAGTGATGCTGTCACACACCCACTGGAATGACTAATTTTTTTTTTTTTTAAAGATTTTATTTATTTATTTGACACAGAGAGAGAGATTACAAGTAGGCAGAGAGGCAGGCAGAGAGAAAGGAGGAAGCAGGCTCCCCGCTGAGCAGAGAGCCCGATGTGGGCCTCGATCCCAGGACGCTGAGATCATGACCTGAGCCGAAAGCAGAGGCTTTAA
>LNAC01000037.1:6387441-6530902 GCA_002007465.1 Ailurus styani | reverse complement strand
GGGCGCCTGGGTGGCTCAGTGGGTTAAAGCCTCTGCTTTCGGCCCAGGTCATGATCTCAGGGTCCTGGGATCGAGGCCCGCATCGGGCTCTCTGCTTGGCAGGGAGCCTGCTTCCCCCTCTCTCTCTCTGCCTGCCTCTCTGCCTCCTTGTGATCTCTCTCCCGCTGTGAAATAAATAAAAATAAAAATCTTAAAAAAAAAAAAAAGCAGAGGCTTTAACCCACTGAGCCACCCAGGCGCCCTGGAATGACTATAATTTAAAAAGACTGACATTACATGGTATTGTGGAGAAACTGGAACCCTTATGCTCTGCTCTTGGAAATGTAAATGATATAGCATTTTGGCAAACAGTTTGGGTGTTTCTTAAAAAGTTACACATAAGCTTATCATATGAATTAGCAGTTCCACTTGTAGGGATCTACCCAAAAGAAATGAAAATGTCTACATAGGAAGAATTGTAAATGTCTGTTAGCAACCTTTTTCACGGTAGTTAAAAATTGGAAAGTAGTCCAACTGTCCATCAAATGGTGAATGGATAAACAAAATATGGTATATCCATACAGTGAAATATGATTCTGTAACAAAAAGGAACAAATTGCAAAATACTATGACAGATCGATGTCAAAAACATAAGTAAAAAAATAAAAAAAAACATGATAAGTGATAGAAGTCAGATACAAAAGTGTACGTATCTATACAGAACAGTAGTTACCTGATGCCAGAGTAGGAGAGGAAACACTGGAGGAAAACATTTAGGGTGATGGTAAAGTTCTAACATTGGATCGTGATGATGATGCACGACTCTTTGAATTTTATTAAAATTCAATGAATCATACACTTACCCGTGGTTAGATTTTATGGTATATAAAGTATACCTCAAAACTATACATTTTTTTGAAAACAGTTTTGCAGGGTGAGGGAAATGTATGAAATAGTCATCTTGGAGGATGTGAAGGTGGATGTGGTAGAGAATAAAGGACCTTCTACTGTCTCTAGAATACAGTTCTAATTCTAAAACCTCATTATCAGCACCAGTATTGGAATAATAATTCTGGCTTACATTTATTCACTGCTTTTTGTGTCCTGGCTCTGCCTGCCTTATATGTACTAGATTTTTAAATTTGTACATTATTTAATAAATTTAGAAGGAGCTGAAAAAGTCGTGATTTCGAATGAATTAAGACCAGTTTCACGTGATGTGATGAGCACTGGGTGTTAAATGCAACTGATGAATTATTGAATACTACATCTGAAACTAATGATGTGTACTATATTTTGGCTAATTGAATTAAAAAAACAGTTTCTGTTGACTGTGGGTGGTATGCTGAACTTATAGACACTTAATTCAGATATCTTAATTTTTTGGAAAATCACAAACCTAATGCTCAAAAATAATCTGAGTTTGCAATAATCATGCCTGATAAGTAGTAATATAATCAAATAGTAGTTTTAATCTACAGGAAGCACTACTTCTGGTTGTCTTCTATTAAAATGATCACTGTTGGGACTCTTGAATTCCACTCAGGTTATAATTTCAGGGTCCTGCCTCGGGCTGGTGCTCAGTGCAGTCTGCTTAAAATCCTCTCTTCTTCTCCACTGCTCCTCACAGCCCCCTCCCCGCATGTGTGCACATGCATGTTCTCTCCCTGTCTCTTTCTTTTTCTCTTTTTTTAAAAGATTTTATTTATATACGACAGACTGAGAGAGAGAGCACAAGCCAGGGGGAGAGGCAGAGGGAGAAGCAGACTCCCCGCTGAGCAGGGAGCCCAAGAGGGGCTCTATCCCAGGACTTTGGGATAGTGACCCAAGCTGAATGCAGATGCTCAACTGACTGAGCCACCCAGGCGCCTCTCTCTCTCTTTCCAATAAATAAATCTTAAAAAAAAATAGATAATCACTGTCACTATCGTGAATCTTTTTGTAAGCTAAACGCTTCTGCTGCTTCTCCTTCTTCTTCTTCTTCTTCTTCTTCTTCTTCTTCTTCTTCTTCTTCTTCTCCTTCTCCTTCTCCTTCTCCTTCTCCTTCTCCTTCTCCTTCTCCTTCTCCTTCTCCTTCTCCTTCTCCTTCTCCTTCTCCTTCTCCTTCTCCTTCTCCTTCTCCTTCTCCTTCTCCTTCTCCTTCTCCTTCTCCTTCTCCTTCTCCTTCTCCTTCTCCTTCTCCTTCTCCTTCTCCTTCTCCTTCTCCTTCTCCTTCTCCTTCTCCTTCTCCTTCTCCTTCTCCTTCTCCTTCTCCTTCTCCTTCTCCTTCTCCTTCTCCTTCTCCTTCTCCTTCTCCTTCTTCTTCTTCTTCTTCTTCTTCTTGATTTTACTTATTTGTCAGAAAGAGAGCACGAGTGAGAGCACAGGCAGGGGAAACAGGCTCCCTGCTCAGCAAGGAGCTGGATGAGGAACTCAGTCCCAGCACCCTGGGATCATGACCTGAGCAGACGCTTAATAGACTGAGCCACCCAGGTGTTCCAGGCTAAAAGCTTCTAATGTTACTTTGAAGCACTTGATTTGGTGTCTTTGTGTTTCTGAATTTTTGTATCCAGTCTGAGTTTGCATAAGTAGATCTGGGACCCAGTCCTCACAATCATATGAATATACTGTGTTGGATAAGAAATAGCTAAAAGCACTGATCTAAGAGTGATTATTGCTTCTTGTCCGTGGATAATTATGTCAAATGTTGTACGTGGAGATAGACATCTCTCTGTCCTTGAAAAAAGAATCGTTATCTAGAAACTAAGTATTATTGATTTTTCTTCATGCCTCATTTATGACTAGAAGGATCAGAGGTTTGTTTAAACTCAAGTGTTAATTGATACTGTATTTTTTAATAGTTGATTTAGAAGAATTCATATTTGGAGCACCTGGGTGGCTCAGTTGGTTAAGCATCTGGCTCTTGATTTCGGCTCAGGTCATGATTTCAGGGTTGTAGGATGGAGCCCCCCCTTCGGGGTCTGTATTGGGCTTGGAGCCTGCTTAAGGTTCTCTCTCCCTTTTCTTCTGTCTGCCCCCCTCCTTCTCTCTCTCTCCCTCTCTTAAAAAAAAAATTCATGTTTTTTAGGGCACTTAATTACATTTCATAGAAAAAATTTAATTATAACACCTTTATGATATTCTATGTCAACAAGTATTGAGTAGAGTATAGTTAAAATAGGAATGTGACAATTCTAGATTTGAATCTCTGCTTGGTACTTATTAACTCTCTTGCTCTGAACAAGTAACTTAACCTCTCTTGAAGACTCCCATTTCCTCATTTGTAGACAGAGGATAATACCAGAAGTTTTCATAATACCAAAGTGAAGTGTAAACATCTAGCAAAGTGCCTGATTCTAAGAGGGCGATCAAATAAGTTTCATTCAGTCAAGCTCTTCTTATATAAGGAAACTCGTAATTTATAGGGTCTTGGCTTTAATAGTAAAAATCTCTCCATATTTCTTCTAAGCCTAGATTTATATCTTTTATTATTTTTGTTCTGTGAAGTTAATATTAACTGCCCCCAATCCTTTGATCCTATCAGTAATGCCATTTGTTTCACCCTTTTACTATGGTATTAGAAGATTTATCCTCCTGAAATGAAGTGTAGCACCAAAAGGCTATAACAAAGGATGATTTTAAGGTTTTGAGCCTGCATAGCTTGCAGAATGGTGATAACCATTACCAGAAATAAAGAAGTGAGGAGGATTTTGTAGTTTTGTGGGGAGACTGTGCTGAATTTTGAATGTGCTCGGTGAGATGCCATGCTCAGTCCATCTGTGTTAGCAAGATTCCGTGGGCATTTCAAAGCTTAAGAGTAGCAGCTGGGTGGCCTTAAAGCTTGTGGAGACTTGATGGAGGTTTCTGAATGAGGCCATTCATTAAAAATGAAGATTGCAAACCTCATTATATTTGAAATGCTCTTTCACGGTAAATGGTAAATTGCACTTTTGTCATAGAGATTTAGGTATTTTCACTTAAGATCTCAGAGTTTTTCTGAAATATCCTTGAGACTGTTTGCAAGGCAAGGTGGATGTGGAACTGACTATAATACTCGCCTGAAATTAGTGTAGCCTCCAAAAAGTTTAACCTTGGATGTTAAACCCAGAAGCATTTGCATGTTTAATTTAAGGGGTTCTCTAGCTATTTGCAAGCAGTCCCCACAGTCATCCATCCATAATGTGATTGCATTTTGGCTGAGGAGTGAGTCTTGGAGCTAGAATAGTCTTAGCCTTGCAGTTGCCATCAGCATCTCATTGCAGCTTTGTGGTTCTTGTTTAACACAAGATCGAATTTTGTCCTTATAATAAGCCTACCAGGTATTGTTATTCCCATTTCATTAATAAGAAAATGTATGCTTTTATGATACTCTAGAATTAATGAATTCTTAAAGATTTGTGAACAAATTCCGTGAAGGTCAGTAACCCTGTAGCTGTAGCATCGCTATACCATTTTATTTAGGGGATGGTACTGTTGAATCCTGCTCGCTGTATATTCAAAATATATTTTTTTCCTATTTAATATTCTATAATAACATTCATTAATTCAGCAATCACTCTTAAACACCTGTTATGCACCAATGTGTCCATCCAGGGCACTGAGTATATAGAGGTGAGTGAAAGAGACTTGGTTCCTGCCCCTCTGGTAAAACTTTAATCTTTTCTCCTAAGCTCCAACACTCTAGCAGGGTAACTGTTCCTCTCAGGTTCATGACCGTATCCAGACACATTTTTGGATAAATATTTGAATGTTGAATGAGTGAGCATAAATTTATCTTTTCAGAGGTATGTTTGGTTATCACTAACTTTAATACTGTAATAATAATAAAATAATAACTATAACAAATGCTGTTGTGTAGTGCCTGCTATATGCCATCTACTGTTTTGCCCCCTTTACTAGCATTAATTCATTTAATTCTCAATGTGGGTACAATTTATTATCCCTGTTTTTAAAATGAAGACATGGGAAGGGTAAGTAACTTTTCTAAGATCACATAGCTAGTAAATGGTAGAGTTGGGATTTAAGTAGTCCTGTTTGTAACCACTACGTTTTACTTTCTAAGTATTATATAATTAATACTTATCATCCCACTTCCATGCTCATGTCTTTGCCCTCTAACATATCTAAAATACTCTAAATCCCCAAATTTCTTCTTCGAAATTATTTGACTTTTACAGACCATGTTGAGAGGCCCATACCTGCTTGCAGTCTGCCTGTAGTTGAGTCCATTTAGAATCTAACAACTGCAAGTCCTCTTTACCTGTGTCTTTCAGGCAGATGTCTTCGAACATTTTGTAAATAAAACTTAAAAATAGGTTCTTCTGCTACATTTATTTAAATAACACTGATTATTTTTAGTAGTTTGTTAAGTATATTAATAATTTTATTAAAATAAAGGGATATGGGATGCCTGGGTGGCTCAGTTAAGCGTCTGCCTTTGGCTCGGGCCAGATCCCAGGAATCTGGGATCGAGTTCCACATCAGGCTCCTTGCTCAGCAGGGAGCCTGCTTTTCCCTCTGCTTGTGTGCGCTCTCTCTCTCTCTCTCTCTGTCTCAAATAAGTGAAAATCTTAAAAAAAAAATAAAGGTATACAATTCAAAACTATTTTTATGTAAAACTTTTATATAAAAACAGAACATCATAATAGATTTGTTTTTAAGATTTATTTGAGAGAGAGAGAGAGCATGAGAGGGGAGAAGGTCAGAGGGAGAAACAGACTCCCCACAGAGCTGGGATCCTGATGCAGAACTTGATCCCTTCAAGTCCAGGATCATGACCTGAACCGAAGGCAGTTGCTTAACCAATTGAGCCACCCAGGCACCCGTAATAGATTGTTCTATTTGCTAAAGCAGTTAGTCAAGATCTCCTCTCGGAAATCTGGGTAACATTCATTCATCTGACTTTTTGGAGGTCCTGCTTACTAGCTCCAGAGGACTGAAACTTGGGAGAATGCTTGGAAACATGGTTTGGATCTCCTTAACACAGAGACAGTGGCTTATGCTGTAGATAAGAATAAGATCAGCCAGGATGACTTCACTGAGTAAAGGAAAGGTAACGAGGAAGACTGAGGTAGCTGCTGAGGGCTTTAAAGGGAAATGAGCAGAGAAAGCAAGGAAAGAAAGAGTGTGTCATGGAAAAGAGTAGTCTGTCACATTCTACAAAATTCAGTGTTGGGTTTCACGGAGGTATAAGAGTGGGAGTCAGATTACTTGCTGAATGTTACTTTCAAAAATATTTTTTAATTTAGACTTTTGGTTAACTCTGACTAGATTTTTCTTGTACATTCCCCACATTGTTACTGAGATATTATTTATTCTTCCTTGGTATCTAGAACAAAGCCTTTTCATCATGAGTTCATTTCTATATTGAGATATATGCAGACTAACTCATTTTTTAAAGTCCTTTGGTTTCCTCTATAATCTTTATCCCAAATATAATATTTATCTAAATAATCTGAGTCATCAGGAACATCTCTGTAATGTTGTATTGTCTTCCATGGAATTAGAAACGTATTTGAAATAATAATTCAGAAACTTTATACCACTCCTTTTTTTTTAAAGATTTTATTTATTTATTTGACACAGAGAGAGATCACAAGTAGGCAGAGAGGTTGGCAGAGAGAGAGGAGGAAGCAGGCTTCCCACTGAGCAGGGAGCCCCATGTGGGGCTCCATCCCAGGACCCTGAGATCCTCACCTGAGCCAAAGGCAGATGCCTAACTACTGAGCCACCCAGGCACCCCTGCTTTGTTTTGTTTTGCTTTGACATCCTGCTTCTTACTTTTCCCTAATCATCCCAACAAGATAATCCTCCTTCTGTATATTTGCACTTGCATACACCTGGTATACAACCTCCTGTTCGTGTGTATATCTTTTCCTTGTTAAGTGGCAAGCAACTTGAGGGCAAATATTAATTTATCCTTACTTGTTTCCCTCACGTCTCCATTTGTGTTCCAAAACCTATTGGACTAGTTAATTGGCACTTCAGGCCTTCATTCCTCATCAGTACGTTGATGGGTCCTAGCCTAATGTCATCATTTTATCACACTACTGTAAAAATTCTGAACAACAAGGACTCCTGGGTGGCTCAGTTGCTTAAGCGTCTGCCTTGGGCTGAGGTCATGATCCCAGGGTGCTGGGATCAAGTCCCACATTGGGCTCCTTGCTCAGCAGGGAACCTGCTTCTCCTGCCTGCTGCTTCCCCCTGCTTATGCTCACTTGCTCGCGCACTCTCTCTGACAAATAAATAAATAAAATCTTTAAAAAAAAAAATCTGACCGGCAGTGTCTGAACCTCTCAACAATATGAAAACTCTGAGACAAGATTATATAGATCTTTCAATTAGACTGAGTATGCTAGTTAATACTTTTTTTTTTTTTTTAAGATTTTATGTATTAGAGAGGGAGCAGGAGAGCACGAGTTGGGGGGAGGGGTAGAGGGAGAAGCAGACTCCGTGCTGAGCAAGGAGCAAGTAGCCCCACGTGGGACTCAGTCCCAGGACTCTGGAATCATGACTGGAGCTGAAGGCTGACTCAACCGACTGAGCCACCCAGGCGCCCCAATACTTTTGAAGTTGTTCGGGTGGGTCTAATCAGATATAATAAGCATGCATACTAATAACTTCTTTGAGGCACTGTACCTTAAGGCTGTTCTCTTAATTTTTAAGGATAATCATGGTTCACTTTAGTAGTAAACTCACGAGTTTCTCTGTCCTTCAGAGGTAAAATTTCTAATTTGTGAATTTGACAATAAGCAGGAAGTGGTAGACAATCTAAATAAGGAAATAGGTCAGTAGTTTCTAATTTAATTTAGTTGACACTTTGGGAGGGAAAGCATAGCATTCTTATAAAATGCCTGGCCCGGCAATAGAGCTATCAAATCTGAGTAGTCCTGTCTACCAGTCTTCAAGTTACCTACCAACTCACCCCCACGTTTTGCAGTCTTGTTTCTGATTATTCTCTTAACATGGACTGTGTGTTCCCATCCACCAAATCTGTTTTCTGTTTCTCACAGTTACTTATTCTGTATTAGCGTCTTCTCATCATGCTACTTTCTTTGTCTGCAGTGCCCTCCCGCAACTTCCATCCTCCCTCTTTTTCAGAACATGAGTTAACTTTTGTAGATTTTGGAAATCTAATTTGAACAACCTCACGCTCACTATGAGACTTTGTCTCCTACCCACACCTTTGTATGTGTTTCACATTAGGTTGTTTTTTGTTCATTTATGTCATTGTTTAGCTGCTTTTCCAGTAGATTTACATCTCGACCATATTGTAAGCAAACTGAATAAAATTCAGGTTTCTTTTCTTTCGTGACCTCATGATGTCTAGAGCAGCAGAAGCACTTAGTAGATGTTTAGAAAACATGGCCAGCTTTCTTGGGTAAGCCGGTTGCTTAGCCCCGCTTATTGCTGTGCTTTCGTAGACGTGATTGGAATGATGAATTAAGGCAAGTCTGGACTCCTCACCCAGGGAAGTAAAAAGTGGGGGTGGTGAAGCTTGCAGCCTTGGATGTTCCTCTGCCAGCACTATGGGTACTCTCTCTGCCCACCCCAGTCAACATTCTGGGCATGAGAAGAGAAGAGGAGGAGGTGGCAAGAACAGGAACAAATAGCACAGAATTCTCTGAGCTCTGACTTTGGTGCTTTGCTGACCAGCATTGCCAGTTCCCCCTTCATCCTTTTCATAACCTTCCCCTCCCCCATTTCTCTTTTTATAGCAGAGTGACTGTAAGAAGTTTAACGAGAAACAAAACTAGGAATTGGTGGGCAGGTAAAAAAAGAAATTATGGTAGAATCTGGATACCTTGGCACTATAGCATATACTTTTATAGAATGGAATAAAGGACAACTTCTGTGGAGTTCCAGTGTACCTGGCTGAAAGGGGAAGACCACAGACCCACCTAAAGATGAGGGCTCGAGGCACACTCACACAGTATCACACACTGATAGCACATTCCCTAGCACAGGCCACTGAGACATGTGCCACGTCAGAATGACAGGTTATACCGTTTGTCGTCGTCTGTAGAAATCTTACAGGAATCCGAGAATTGCTGATGTGAAACCTTTGAAACATCAGGACCTCCTGTTTTCTCTGCCTCCCTGCAAAAAGCTAAGGATTTAATAGCCAGAGGACGGGAGTTTGCGGTTGGCTTTTCTGTTACTACCCACAGTTTTGAACCCGTGGAGAAAGAAAGCTTTCCTCATCTCTTCTCTGCAGAATCCCCCTAAGATTTGATTCTAGAGTGAATCCAAATGTCATGTTGCTCATTTGCATGTAACAAATGGCCAAAGTGGCATTGTCATAGTTACTAATTGTATCATGGCTGTTTTCTACATAGTGCTCTTTTTTTGCTTCCTCTATTCATTTGACCCTGCACACCCGATGGTCTGCCTTCCCTATTTTTCTTCTTCCTTTTACTGCCAAATAACAAATGACCCAGATTCTTCTTTACTGCCTGTATACTCTTCACCACTAGTAATCTGACTTTCATTTTACTCCCACTCTCCTTCCTTTTAAAAAAGGATATTCTTTTTTTTTTTTTTAAGGGGGGTCTTACTCTTTTACCATTTCACTTTCAATTAACACTGAATTACTTCTTGGTGGATATTCTCTCTCTTTTTTTCTGCTCACCATGATCTTAAATTATTGTTATTATATATCTTTAGCATCCTGATTGTCTTCATACCATGTCTCTTTCTCTTGTTCAGAATTAGCTTTGACTCCTCCTTTCCTTATGTCCAACCTGTGAGATCCTTCAGATTTTCTCTTTGAAAGATGTCAGCTAATCATTCTTTTCTGTCTTTTGCATTAGCTACCTGAGCCCTTACCAGCTTATTGCTCAACTACTGCTATTACTACCAGTAATACTAATTTCACCCCGTAGTAATCCCTCTATAATCCTTACAGTATCGAGTCCTAATTATGTAGTATCCATTATGAACCAGATGTTGAGCTTTTGGGCATATGATTAATTTTAAACTTAGAGGACAGACATTATTTCTGTTTTATAGCTGAGAAACCTGAGGCTTCAGAGGTTATATGCTCAACAAGAGCTGGAATTCAAATCCAGCTCCATTTGATGACAAAACATTATATTCAAGACCCCAACCATTTTGATGTGTAAAATTACAGCCTTATATCATGGTTTATCTTTTTCAGCTGTGTGTTGTGTTTACAACTAGGTCAGAAGTTCCTTGGCAGGGGAGGAGGGTGGAATGTGTGTTAGAACTTTGTGTGCTTCCCAGGGCCCACTGTGTACTTTGAACACTCGATGGAGTACTTAAGAGAACATTTTGATGAGGTGTTCCTATAATGCCACTAATTATAATAACCAGTCTGCTTTCTTTTTGTGTTAGAGCATTCTCTAAAATGTGAATATAAGACTGCAGGCATGGCTGCATACTTAGTTTCAGGGAGGCAGTGGAAAACCTTTGTTTCCTAAAGTGTGGGATATGCACCCAACAAGATGTGAAAACACACAGTAAGAAAGCTGTTCCCTTTTCAGTTGTTTTCCAGGTCTGGCGAAGGAGAAATTTCAGTTTGCTACTAGTAAGTTTTTAACACCTTCCTAACACATTACTCTCTTACAGGCAGGCCTTGATGGATCCACAAGGATATTTTGCAGACAGTATTGTTAGCTGAAATTAAATAACAGTTTTGTTTTCCTTGAACTTGTTATTGTTTGTTATCTTCTGTTTATTCAAGTGATACTTATTTTTTATTTATATTGTGATACAAGTTCCTTTTAAATTAGTGTATTAAGGGGCACCTGTAGCTTAGTTGGTTAAGTGTCTGACTCTTGATTGGGCTCAGGTCATGATCTTAGGGTTTTGGGATCGAGCCCTGAGTCGGGCTCCGTGTTCAGCATGGAGTCTGCTTAAGGATTCTCTCCCTCTCCCTCTGCTCCTCCCCCCACTAACACTCTCTTTAAAATAAATAAATCTTTTAAAAAATGTATTTCTTAAGTCCCGATGTAACGAAGAAATATTAAGAATTTAACAGCATAAGTAGCCCATGAAAGGGCAGAATCTGTGAAGGTGGTATGAGGATGCCTCAAGTTTGGGAACAGTGGCTTAATGGAAGAAGCCAGACTTGAGTTTCTCAAAGCTAGATTCATATTTTGGCCCCACTGACTTTTAGTCTACGATCTTGGACAAGAACTTTATCTTGATTTTATTTTGATTTGTAAAATGAATATAACAGTACCTACTTTTTAGGGTTGTTTGGGGTGATTTGATATCTTTATCAATTTTTTAAAAAGATTTTATTTATTTATTTGACACAGAGAGAGAGAGAGATTACAAGCAGGCAGAGAGGCAGGCAGAGAGAGAGGAGGAAGCAGGCTCCCTGCTGAGCAGAGAGCCCGATGTGGGCCTTGATCCCAGGACCCTGAGATCATGACCTGAGCCGAAGGCAGAGGCTTTAACCCACTGAGCCACCCAGGCACCCTGTTATTTTCTTTAATATTTATTTCCTCATTTAGTCAACTAAAAATCTTCGGTAGAATTTTAAAGACATAGTTTAATTCTTATGATTTTTTACTCTCAAGCAATTACTTAACTACTGTGGGCCTTAGTTTCCCTGGGCGTTAGTTTTTTCATCTGCACGTTGGGAATAATATAGCACGTGCCTCATAGAATTGTTTAGAAGACTAAATTCATAAAATACTCAGCATTGTCCTTGGTACTTGGAGTAGTACTAGATAGCCATTAGCTACTGTTGTTTTTTTTCCTTTGAAAGGATGTAGCATCTTGGAAGATCCTGAGAACTTTTTTCTTTGTTCTTATTCTGATTGGGGGATGGAAGGTGTTTTGTGGTATTTGTGTATGTTTATTAAACACCTGTTGAGCATAAAGCATTGTTGCACTGGGACCATGGTACACTGGCAAGGGAGAATGAGGAGGTCTTTAGCAAAACTTCTCTGAGCTATCTATACCCTAAAGCAATTGCAGCATGCAGTTAAACTCAAAAGACTTAACCCCAAAGAACTGCAGGGATGAATGTTCAATCACTGTGAGTTTCTATATGTTACAGCATTTTCTAATTAAGTAAAATGCCACCGAACATTTGAGATACTTATGTATATATATCACTATTTCTTTAAGGTGGTGTCATGGGTTCCTATTAGTTTCATGATTATATTTGCCACTATTCTTATTTTGCAGTTTTTATCTATTTTATAAAATACACCTGGTTTTAGGACAAGTAGTGTTTTTAAATTCTGTGGGTTAGTTCCTAAGATATTGGTTGTAAAACAGATGTGGTAAGCCAAATCATTTCCCTATTTTTTTTCTCCCCCCTACCTATTTTTCTTGAGTAATTCGATTGGTACTGTATTGATAGAGGGGAAAATGGACTCTAGGACATAACACAAAACTAGAGTACAGAAAGTTTTCATTATCAAATATTTAATCCAAAAATATGATAAAACACTCATTTACAAAATAAAAATACTGATGCTTGATTTTATACCAGATATTATTCCTTCGGAGCTAGATTTCCAGGACAGGTTTTAGCAAGTAACTTAATTATTTCCACTTAAATTCCCCATTCAAGCAGTGAATTTAACTCCTTATATTTTTACTCATCATTACAACTCACATTTAAATATACTTCTGTGTCATTTTTTAAAGGTGGCACATAGCTAGAAATCTTTGGTACTTTGGCAGAAACAGATTTAGATATTTTCAGAGAGGAGTTTGTGTTGTAATTATAGACTTGATATGAAGTTTGTATTCAGAGAAATAGTGTTTGGACTAGAAGGGATCTTAGAGCTAGAATCTAAACCATTCTTTTGTTTTAGAGGGAACTTGCTATATATTATGTAACTTACTTATATTCACAAAGCAAGCAGTTATCAACACTTGAGTCTGTGGCCTACCCACCAAAAAACCAGAAACTCTTGTTTTATGATGTAACCTAGTAAAGCTCTGGTGTAATTTACCTTATTATGTAAATTTACCACTGGGCAAACATTATCCTTTATAAAATAATGTAGTGGTTAAAAAAAAAAAAAAGGCATGGGTTTCCATCCATGTTCTGTCAGGTTGCTGTGTGTCCTTCAGCAAGCTTCCCCAGGGTCAGTTTTCTTGTCTGTAAAACTGTACCTCCCTCATAGACTTGTGAGGATGATTATATTGGTTAACGTGTTACCGAGTGTGGATGAATACCTGACATATATGTATATACGCTATTACTGTTAGCTTATTATAATCATCATTATTGTCATTTATCCTGTAACAACCTGCAATAGCCCGTGGCACAGGGTAGAGCGTTATCCTGAGTGGAATGAATGGTTTCTGTTTATTACAAGTAACAGCAAGTTCCCAGGCCCATGTTTGCTGATTCCTGACCAGCGGTGCAGAAGACTATGTATCAGAGTTACATCACAGGTGCTTAACCTTGTCCGCTCGGACTCTGCTCACAGACTGCAGACACTTCTGAGCTCCACTCTGTTCTGTGTGTTGATGAAGAACAATGGGGCCCCCGTCCTCCCAGTAAGAGCAGTAGTAGTAACAGTGCTGTAGGTAAGGACGCTCTGTGGAATCCTCAGCTTCCCACACTTAATTCAGCTCTGTGCTTCCCTTTTCTCATGTAGAATAGGGATAAAAGGCCCTGTCTTTCAGGAATAAAAGTTCCCTTTGTGGAGACTGAATGAGCTAATTAATTTGTAAAGTTCTTAGAATGACACCTGGACCACAGTATTTAAATGTTTACCTTTTGTTATTATTATTTTTTTTAATTTGATAAATCAGGAGTTGCTGTGGCTCTAGAGTAGTCCATTAGGCCTCCATGTAAGAAAACAATGACAGGAGTTTGATTACTAGTAACAATGCCTGAAAAATATTACTCCTTAATCAAAAATTAATATTTAATGCAGCATATCGTTAGGGAAGTGTTGGCATTTCCTGTCACCTTATGCATCTTACTGGTTAAACGGGATCATTTATCGTTAAGGATGTTCTAGAAGGCCAGTTACAAGTTTGGGTTTGCTTGAGACAGTCTGGCTCAGGCCTCTTGTCCACGTATAAATAGTACCCCCTTTCACTCTTAACAGAGTCCCAGGTTGGATGTACGTTTTATAGTCACTCTAAGTATAGTTAACTGGCTGGATTTATTTTACTAGACTATTCCCATGCCCCATTAATATTTTCTAAAGGCATGCACTACTATTTTAAGCTTAAGTTTTAGATGGTTTATGGTATTTTTCAAAACTACTTTTGTGTTTTTTTGTTTTTCTCCTTACCTTTTTAGTCTGTGTTTTAGTTTAAGTTTTTTTGTTGTTGATGTAGAAAATACAAAAAAATATTTTAATTGGGAATTTGGGACTTGAACGACCAATGAACTTTATAGGCATTCATACTGTTTTTCATATCAGACTCCTTATGTTTAGAGGCTATCAGAAGTGTTTTGTTTAGATAACTAATGACTGTGATACTGATTATAAGCTGTAAAATATTTATTGGTCTATATGTACTACTCTTATCATAGTAGAACTGTTGACGGGAGTGTATATGGCCCTAAGCAAGTAAAGTTTATAGTTAAGGAATTAGGAGTCCTATATTACTAAAAGGAATCTCTTTAATTATCTATACTATCCAGAAGTTCAAATTAAGGACTCCATAAAATTCAAAAATCTGGAGTGCCTGGGTGGCTCCATCAGTTAAGTGTCTGACTCTTGATTTCAGTTCAGGTTTTGATCTCAGGGTTGTGAAATGGAGCCAGGTGCGTGAAGCCTGCTTGAGATTCTCTCCCTCTTCCTCTGCCCCTCCACCCCTCTCTCCCTCTTTAAAAAAAAGATTTTTAAAAAAATCTATCTCAGTCCTCAGTCCTCTTTTCTTTCTTACTTTCCCTCCCTCCCTTCCTTCCTTATTTATTTGAGAGAGAGGGGGCATGAGTTGGGTGATGGGCAGAGGGAGAAACAGACTCCTGGCCAAGCAGGGAGCCTAACGACATGGGGCTTGATCCTGGGACTTTGGGATCATGATCTGAGCCATAGGCAGACGTTTGACCGACTGAGCTACCCAGGCACCCCTCAGTCGTCTTTTCTGTTGACTGTTTAACTCAACACATTCTTTATGGTTCCTTGCTTTAGCAAGTAAGATAGAATAAAATCTGCCTTCCAAATATTAATAAGCTTCTAGATCTTATAGCAGTAATTTGTTATAGTGTGTTCTTTTGATAAATTTCTATGATAATATTTGGTGAAAAAAGCATATATTTAAACTCTTTCTATTGAAAAGTTACAGGAGACATTTGTAGTTCTTTGTATTGAAAAGTATACCTTTTGCAGATGTAGAAAGGGAATTAATATTTATCCAGTACTTATCTGATATTTCAGTGCCTGATACATAATAACGGCTCAAGAAAAGACTGATATACTTCTTATTTTTGAGGTGGTTTATAACATATTGTGTGCCATTGTCAACACAACAATGTGTAGACTTTTATTTTCTCTAAGGACATACTATTGGGAAAGACTCGGAGAGCTCATACTTAAAGGATAGAAAAGTGGCTGAAATATGAAATGGAAGTTAGCATGAAGGTACAAGTGACAGAAAAGAATCAAGAGAATACCTGTTTATTTACAGAATAAGGTTAAATCATAGCAGGAGAAAGCAAAGAAGCAATGTGGTCTTGAACCTTAGGTTTTAAATCAAAGATCACTTGAGTTGTGTAAGGGGAGCAATAAGCACTAACAGTTTTGGATAGGAAAGTACTGTAGCAAAAGTGAGCTGGGGTATTTGCTCTGCTATAACTGCAGAGTATCTCAGAAAGGTTGGTAAGATTGCATTTCGCTTTAGACCTGAGTTTACTAGGGAATTGGCAGTGGAGACGGTCAAAGTGTTAGCTAAAGTCATTTAGGAATGCAAACATGCTTCATAAGTGTAGTAATGGTTATGAGTTACTTGTTAGTTGGACTGGCTGTGTATTTAAATTGCTTTTGTAACAAAGGAAAATACTAAATATTAGTGTGTCCACATAGTTTGTAAACAAACTAAGCATACTCTGTGTAGACAGCAGTGTTTGAAAGGAAGTTAAGTCGTAATTAAATGACTGGGCTTTGATGTATGCCCCATCTTCTTTGCCATTGCTTTTTTTTTTTAACCTTTTCTGCTTGCCACAATGTACTGTAGTGGTGAAGGGGATGTGCAAATGTGCATGGATCATGTGTAATCCAAATTACCTTGCACAAAGCAGTGTTTACTATTAGAAAATATTTAACTTTTAAAGAAATGGTAAAAATGATCTTTCCAGTCAGAAAGATTTAATTCTCTCTTTCTCCTTCTCTCCCTCCCTCTCTCTCTCTCTCTCTCTCTCTCACACACACACACACACACACACACAAGATCTAATTCAGATGAAGACTAACAGAATGAATTTGGTGTATCAGGAGGGTGTGGGAACCATGAGGGAGCAGTTCCCTTCAGCACTAAGTGCACAGTACAATGCTGGATCTTGCCTTGTTTCCCGTATGACTAAGTCATACTCTGCCCCTCGGGACCTTAGTAGAGGGCGGGGGAATCAGAAGTGTGGGTTGGTTAATATAATTACACAGATAACTCAAGGAATTCGGGTGGTAGAAGCTGGAGTACAAGTCCAAAGAAAAAGCCATTCGCTTACAGAGTAGTAGGAAGGATTGAAAATATTATAGGAATGAGGAGGGTCTTAAGGTGTTTGTGAAGGAAGGGGTATCATTTTAATAAGTAGACATAAGTCATCTGGTGAGAGGAAAGCAAGAGCGTGAAGATAGGGTAATCCATTCTAGATTCACCAAAGTAAGACTTGGAAAGAATTTTGGGGCTATATTATGGAGAATCTTGAAAGCTGGACTTAGAAGTTTGTTCTTTGAAAAATAATAAACATTATTTGGAGCTGTAGTTTAGGGTTCTTAATATGGTAGCCTTGTGAATGGGAGTGGACAGGGATCGCAGCAAAGCTGATTAAAAAAAAAAATTCTTTCATTTATTCTCCCAGCCAACAACCATATTGATACTTGTACATCAGGAGTTGTTCTAGTTGCAGGGAATATAAGAGATCTTCTTTATTCTCTGGAATCTCATTCTTCTGGGAGATGTTGACAAACAGTAGAGCACTCTAGAAAGGTCTCTGAGATTAAGACACTTGAGCTGAGACCTGACTGGCAAAAGCCAGCCAAGCAGAAATCTGGGGGGTAAACATACAGAGGGTACAGCGAGTGCAAAGTCCCTGAAGCAAGAGCAGTCCTTTTTTTTTTTTTTTTTAAGATTTTGTCTATTTACTTGACAGAGAGAGCACAAGCAGGAGGAGCAGCAGGCAGAGGGAGAAGCAGGCTCCCCGCTGAGTGGGGAGCCTGATGCAGGACTCCATCCCAAGACCTGGGATCATGACCTGAGCAGAAAGTAGACACTTAACCGGTTGAGCCACCCCGGTGTCCAAGGAGCAGTCTTGATTTACTGATAGAAAAGAGGAAGAGGTGTTTCAGAATTCTTGTATTACTTATACCGTGGGAATGAGTGTTAAGAACTGTACTTGACAGACCAGTGAAGGATGAGATAACACATTTCCTTAGAATTAATTTCCCTTGGTTACTCTTCAGTTGTCTCAGTACCTTGAGTCATTTTGCCAGATAACAGAATCTTATATAAAACCATTATATAATGATTCATTAATGGCCTGAGAATAATATTTTTCTCTGCATTCAGAATTTTAGATAGCTTAAAGCACTTCAGGACCATTATATAAGCAGGACAGGTTAATATATAATAATGCCTGTGTATATGGTTATTGTTCATGAAATTTGGTCTCACTTTTTTTTTTACTCTGCTTCCTAGGGGACCTGAAGGGACATTAATGAAGGTTTACTATTTATTTTATGCCATTTTTCTAGTATTAATTATAGAACACCCTTTGGGACAGAACATGTAAATAGGTGGTCCACATATTTTAGTTTTCAGCATGTTTTAAAAATTATTTTGATTCTACATTAACATCTAAAAGTGAGAACATATCATAGAAAATTCCAGATTTCCAGCTTCAGAAAAATCTGAAGATGGTTTCATTTGGCAGATAATCTTCTATAATAACAGTTAGAGAGCTTAGTAGCAGTTTCCAACAAATAACCCAATCAAGAAATGGGCAGAAGACATGAACAGACATTTCGGCAAAGAAGACATCCAGGTGGCCAACAAACAAATGAAAAAGTGCTCAATATCACTCGGCATCAGGGAGATACAAATCAAAACCACAGTGAGGTACCACCTCACACCAGTTAGAATGGCTAAAATTAACAAGTCAGGAAACGACAGATGTTGGCAAGGATGCCGAGAAACGGGAACCCTCCTGTACTGTTGGTGGGAATGCAAGCTGGTGCAGCCACTCTGGAAAACGGTATGGAGGTTTCTCAAGAAGTTGAAAATAGAGCTACCCTACAACCCAGCAATCGCACTACTGAATATTTACCCTAAAGATACAAATATAGTGATCTGAAGGGGCACATGCACTCAAATGTTTATAGCAACAATCTCCACAATAGCCAAACTATGGAAAGAACCTAGATGTCCATCAACAGATGAATGGATAAAGAAGATGTGGTATATATGTATACAGTAGATTATTACTCAGCCATCAGAAGAATGAAATCTTGCGATTTGCAACGACATGGTTGGAACTAGAGGGTATTATGCTAAGCAAAATAAGTCAATCAGAGAAAGACAATTATATGATCGGTCTGATATGAGGAATTTGAGGGGCAGGGTAGGGGGCCGGGGTGGGTCTGGAGGGAAAAATGAAACAAGATGGGATCAGAAGGAGACAAACCGTAAGAAACTTAATCTCATGAAACAAACTGAGGGTTGCTAGGGTGTGGGGAGGTAGGGATAGGGTGGCTGGGTGATGGACATTGGGGAGGGTTTGTGTTGTGGTGAGTGCTGTGAAATGTGTAAGCCTGATAAGTCACAGACCTATACCCCGGGGGCAAATAATATATCATATGTTAATAAAAAAAAATAGTTTCCTTCACACCTGTCTTCTTAGTTCACTATGTTCCCCCCACCTGGCCATTTTCACTAATTTATGCTACTTGCTTGCACCTGTAGAGATTGTGTTTTCAGCGGCTGTTCTAGGGACAGGGGTAAATAGCATTGCCGACAAAGCAAGAGGTCCTTCTATCACTGTTTTTACTCTGTAGAAGAGGTTATGCTCTGTAATAGCATTTCTCAGAGTTTGGTCTACAGACCCCCGGTGAGGGAGGTCAAAATTATTTTCATGCTAATAGTAAGCTGTTTTTTGCCTTTTTTTCTGTGTTGACATTTGCATTGATAGTGCAGAGTAGTGGCAGGTAAAACTTGGTTCCTTATCACAGATCAGTGCATTTACCAAATTTACTAGTATTCTGTTCTCTACTGCAGTGCAGTAAAGAAGCCAGTTTCACTTAAGAATGTTCTGTGTATAGAAAAAAATTAATTTTATTAAGGCTTAACCTTTGAGCATATTTCTTGTTAGTATTTTGTGTGAGGAAATGTACGTTTGCATAAAGCACTTCTCCTGCATACTAAAGTATGATGATTGTATTGAGGGGAAATACTTCTTTTATTTGAGTTGTGTGCTGTGCTGTTTTTTTCATGAAACACCGTTTTTCTTGAAGGAACAACTAGCTTGGATAATGAGCTGATATTTTCCTGCAAGTGAAGAAAGTATGCCTGTCACTTAAAACTACTGATGCTTTTTACTACTAACGGTGAAATTTAAGCTTTCTGACAAAAATTATGATTTTGAGAAACTTGTCTACGACTATGTGCTTGTCTGCTTCCCAATATTTAATGACTTTTCTGATAAAATTGATGGTGATATGTTAATAATGTGGTTTTTAAAATATTTTATAAGTGAAATGTGTCAACTTTTGGAAGAGCTCCATAATTTGATGAACTAATGGTTTACTAATGACCAGTGCAGGATGCAGTGCACCTGCTACACCAATGCATTTTAATGTAGGGTATGCAAAGGGGTTTATTGATATGGCTTTGGAACTAAACTTTACTTTTTGCAGCTAAACTTTAAGCAGTTACCATTTGTTGAGTGTTGGTGTAGTATTAAATCAGAAAATCAGAATTATCTGACAAGGCTGTATAAATCGTCTTCTGTTTTCCAATACATATCCCTGTGAAGTGAGAGTGTTTTCTTATATTTAAAACAAAGCAGCATATTGGAATGAACCAAATGTGAGGCAGGTATGAGAATCTTCACCTAAACTGGACATTAAGGAAAATTTGCATATATATGAAACAATTACTCTTTTCACTCAGTTTTTGTTTTTAAAGATTTTACTTATTTTTGAGGGAGAGAGCTTGCTAGTGGTGGGAAGGGCAGTGGGAGAAGCAGACCCCCAGCCTAGCAGGGAGCCTGACATGGGATTCGATCCCAGGACACCAGGGTCATGACCTGAGCTGAAGGCAGACACTTAACCAACTGAGTCTTCCAGGCACCCTTTGTTTTTGTTTTTAATCTCTGTGTCCAACATGGGGCTCGAACTCACGACTCCAGGATCATGAGTGATAGATATACTCTATCTACTAAGCCAGCCAGGCACCCCTTCCTCACTTTTTTTTAGTTTTGGAAAATAGTTATTTTCATAAAATTTTATGTTACATGTAATTGGATTGAGTCTTATTTTTAAATGAATTTATAGACACATATTCTTAAATTTCCCAGTTTAAATTCTAATATGGCAAATACCAATAAATATAACCTACAAAAACAAAAGCTTTGGGGGAGTCCTCAGTACTTTTTATTTATTTAAGAATATTTTTTCTCAATAACCTTTTAAAGCATGTTTAAGCGATCCTGAGACTAAAAAGTGTGAAAATCACTGCTCTAGGGTCTACAACATTAATTCCCAAAGTATTTTATACCAAGCATCTGATCTGTGAACCACTAGTTCTGAAGCATTTTAATAGAATCTGAACCAAAAAGGGGTTTATTTCTAGGCTGTAGGGTGTTTTTTTTAGTGCCTCTTATGGTCTAAAACTGCATTGTGTAGTCTCCACAGGGGCTGCAGTATCTCTTAACTTACTCAGCTACAGTCTTTAACTTGACTGGTGTTCTTTGGAATACATTTTTGGAACTACTGCTCCATAAGCATGCCAATGTTAAGAGTTCTGTTTAGCTATGCCTTGGAGACAGCTGGGAACAGAGAGCTTTGGACTTGGACTAATAAGGCTTTGAATCCTGGCTCTGCCACTTATTAGCCTCAGTTTCCTTTCCTATTAACTGGGGATAATGGTAGCCAACATTAGAGAATTGTTCTGATCATTAAGTATGACAACAAGTAAACAGCCTTCCTAATCATAGGTACTCTGAGTATAATTGTTCCCTACTTTCTTTTAATTTCTCTAGTAAATGTGAATCTTCATTATAGATATTCCCATGTTAGTAAAGCTAATGAGTCATAGAGATGTAGGGACTAGTCTAACAAGTTACTGGAACAAGACAAATGACGCTGATTGGTAGCCAATGTAGTGCATACGTGTAGACCAAGCTGCCTGGGCTTTTAAGCCAGCTTTGCCACTGATTCAGTCCCATTTAACCTTTCATTTTAAAAATGAATGCAATGGAGTCACCTCATTTTTAACCTGATAATGACTAAAAAGGGAGGATCTTTTTTTTCGTAAAGATTTTATTTATGTATTTGAGAGAGCATGAGAGAGAGAACATGAGCAGGGGGAGGGGTAGAAGGAGAAGCAGGCTACTGCTGAGCAGGGAGCTGGAGGTGGGGTTTGATCCCAGGACCTGGGATCATGCCCTGTGCTGAGGGCAGATGCTTAACCAACTGAGCCACCCAGTTGCTCTAAAGGGAGGATCTTATTTTCTATTCTATCTTATTGTACAGTCGACCCTTGAACAATATGGGTTTGAATTGAGTGGGTTCACTTACACATTTTTTTCGATAAACACAGGCGCAGTATTGTAAATGTATTTTCTCTTCTGATTTTCTTAATAACTTTTTCCTTTCTCTAGCTTACTTTATTGTAAAAATGCAGAGTATAAACATTTAGCATACAGAATATGTGTTAATTGACTTTATGTTATTGATAAGGGTTCTGGTCAACAGATTTTTAGTTAAGTTTTTGGGAAGTCAGAAGTTTAAGTGTATTTTTGACTGCGTGGGGGGGTTTGGCTCTCCTAATCCCTGTGTTGTTCAAGAGTCAACTGTATTAAACATGCATAAAATTTAATCTTGGGGAGAATGTAGGTAGCTTTCTAGGATGTTTCTCCATATTACCTAGTTTCGATATAATCCTCATTCTGTTTTTCTGAGTTCTTATATTTTGTAATTTGACTCATGTATGCAAGCTCAGATATGTATTTCAGCATCTACTCTGATCTTTTTTCATTTCAAATAAGAAATAACTTCTTTACACCTTTATTGTTGTTAGCATTCCTGTACCTCATGTTCTGAGCCTAGGATTAAAGAGCCTCTCTTACACATTTAAACTACTCTTTTGTTGTTACTGTATTCTAGGCACTCTGGGCTATAAGACATGCTTTATAAGCTAGTGAGGGTACTTGCCCTGAGGAAGCCAGCATTATCCTGGGAAAAGGACAATGTACAACATGTCTTGGTGGAAGATTAAAAGCATAACTTTGAATTATAGCTCTGCCCTTTGGGCCCTCTGGCCTTAGTTACTTGGCCAGTCTGATTCTTTCTTCCTCTGTAAAATGATAATAATACCAATTCTGCCACATTATTTTTAGGATTAGACGGGGAACACTTTGAGTAATTACAATTGTGGTTAGCGTTATGTGTTCTCAATAAATGTTAACGCCCGTCCCCTACCAACGAATGTACCACCGCCACTATATTTGTATTTCTGGAAGTAAAAAAATACTCGTGTACTTTGCTCTTTGGTGAGCTCTTTGAGTTACTATTAAAGAACTATTTATTCTTGTTTTTATTCAGTTTTAAAAGGTTGGTTCTATTTCTAAGCCATGGCGTGCAAGGCAGGAGGCCAACAACTAGAAAGTCTGCTGATAGAGTAAAAGAAAGAGCTTGGCAGCAAGGAAAAAGTCACAAATCATTAAAAAGAACAGAATAGAACAAAAACTCTGAATAGTGTTAGTCCATTAGGTGAAGAAAAACTTAGGGGCTTTGAATATATAATTGCAATATAGTACAATATACTAATTTGTTTATAAAATCTATAATAGCTGAAAATATAAGTCTGCTTATTAGATCTTTCAAAAATATATTCTTTTGGTTTTCATCAAAATAATATCTGCATAGGATTAAAAAAAATCAGGGGTTGTAAGGGCTTTATGAAAAGAGCAACAATTTCCTCTCCTTCCCCTTTCCTATATTTTATCTTGGTGTCAGGGAAGTTGATGCTGATGGGTTTCGGCCTCCAGTTAAGTTGTGATTCTCTGTATTTGCCTTCTGTTGGTCTCGTTTTGCTGGCAGCAGTTTGCTTTGTGACCTGAGTTTTCTTACAGATCTAAGAAGAGTTCTTGTTTTTTCAGTTTGTTTAGGTTTTTGCTTGTTAGGATGGAGTGTTGACTTCTAAGCTTCTTATGTACTAGACCAAAAACCAGAAGTCCATGCCTTTTTCCCTTCAGCTTTCTTATCCTTCTCTCTTTGAACTTGTTAGCTATACCTTTACATATTTAGTACTGAAAACATTTGCACCTTGTTCTAAAACCATAATTCTTAATTGTTTAATATAGACTTTAGATTGAATCTAAAAGTTGAAAACCAAAGTGTTTACATTATGAAGATATAAATATTTTTACTGCAGATCCAGTACTATGATATAGTAATATGATTTTTTTTTTTTTTTAGAATTTTATTTATTCATTTGACAGAGAGAGAGCACACAAGCAAGGGGAGGGGCTGGGAGAGGGAGAAGGAAGCTTCCTGCTTAGGACACGGGGCTCCATCCCAGGACTCTAGGACAAAGGTAGACACTTAAACCGACTGAGCCACCAAGGAACCCTGGTACTGATTATTCTTATACAGCTTTCCCTTACCAAACTTTCTTAGTTGTCTTCCCCCCTCCACCCCCTCCCCCCCAATGCTGTTTGCCTTTGTATCCATTCCTTCCCCTTTATTTTTTCTGAAATCTTCCTGGAGCTTTCTGTCATTTTGCTCTAATCTGGACTGGTTGCTCTCCAGGTCATTTGCATAGCTGTCATCCTGCAGCCTTATTTCCCTGCTTTCTTGGTGTGTATCTGCTTTTTCCTGGTTGCTCTGTCTCTAAATTTTGCTGAAAAACATCCTCAAATATTTTCTCAAGAAAGAGTTCATAGGAGATAAACTTTATTTAGATCTGCATTTACGAAAGGGTCTGTTCTTTCCGTCATCTTCCTGCTAGTTTGGATGGGGAATTCTAGGTTAAAATGTTTTTTTCTTAGAACCTTGAGGGTGTTGCTTTGTTTTCTGATTCAGTGTTACTGATGAGAAGTCTGATTCTAGTCTAGTTAGTATTTCTTCTTTGTGATCAGTACCTCTCCCCCTTCTCCACTTCATTTACACATATTCTGGATGCTCTGAGGATGTTCGTTTTGTCCTTGCTATTCTGAAGCTCCACAGTAATGTGTTTAGGAATTCTTTAACCCATTGTGTTGAGCCCTTAGTAGACTCTCAGTCTGAACGTTTGTGACTTTAGATTTGGGGAAAATCTCTTGTTCTATAATTATTACTCTTCTATTTTCTCTGCATTTTTTTAGACCTCATTTTCATAAATATTTTGGCCTTCCAAATTAATTCTCTGTTTTTCTCTCATATTTTTTAATTCACCTTGCCCCTTCCTACTTCTGGAGAAATTTTTCTCTATCTTCTAGTATTTCCATTGAACTTGGTATATTTCTAGACATCTTATTCTTTGGTTGTTCCTTTTTCATAGTATCCTGTTCTTGTTTTATGGATGCATTGCTGTGTTAAATCTGTCAGTGGATACTCACTAGAGTATTTTTAAGTGCTCTTTCTTTCCTGAATTATATCTTTCCCTCAGAGTTTTTTCCTCTTTTTGAATTTGACAGTTTTCTTCCATTATGTAGGTTTTTCTCAGTTGCTTGTTGATCTCTGGTAACCTGTTTATATTTAATGGAACAATAGAATAACTGAGCTCTATGTTCTTGCATTTAGCTTCTTAAAAGACTGCCTTCCTTTGGAAGGAGTCGGCCAGACTCTTATTGGATTGCTAAATGCTAGCAACAGGAGCTTTTCTCTGGGGCAACAACCCCTGTCCATATCAGCTGACCTAGTACTTCCCTACATTTCTTTCTTTAGAGAAATAACTTCCAGTTTTTTGTTTGTTTATATTTGGAGGGTAAAGTCTGGTTGCTAATATTCTGTGAGCAGCTGTAGAGATAGGGATCTTCCATCTCTGTCCCAGTCTCACCCTTAGTCATACCTGGCATTTGTGGGTGAGTCCTTGGATTTTATGGGACAAATTGATTCTTCTCTGTAGGTATTCTTGGCACTAATTTCTTCCACCTACTTTATTAGGCCTGACTCCATCTGCTTTCTGATTGCTAACGTTTGTTGAGATTTCCTGCCTGCTCATTGTTTCCCCTTCTCTCTTATTTATTTTTGTGGATTTATTCCCTTACTGTCATTTTAATAAGATTCCTGAAGGGAGAGGAGGTAATTTCTTTCCTGTGCTCAGTGTATTGTCTTAAACAAGAACTTCAAAATACTTATGAAGACTTGAAAGCATCCTATATTTTAGAAGACTTTTCATCAAAAATTATAATAAAACCTATTTTGGGGCTTAAAGGCATTAACTCTTGGCTCTCAGGAGAATCTGGTTTTCAATAATGACTTAGTCTGTGAAGTCTCTGAATGAAGTACATTGTGATCAGAGTAGTAAATAAAAAGTAATAATTATATCATGAACCAGACACTTGTGTTTTATTAAATATAGCCTCATTGAATTCTCACAGCAATCATAAGAAGTAGTGTATTATTTTCCTCGGTTTACATAGGAGGAAACTCAGACACAGTAAAGTAATATAACTTGCTCAAGTACTATATAAATGATGCAGAATGATTCGCTAACCACGTCGATCTCTGTAGGTATTAAAATGAATTCTAATCTAGTTTATCTTCCTGAAAGTTAGTGGCTTTTTGATAAGTATTATGGAACAGAGGATTCAGGAAAAAAGTCAGTACTGACTTATTTAGGATTAATATCCTTGTGAAGGCAGTAAAATTAATGATAACTTTTGGCCTTTCTCTCTTCTGTCTCAGACCACATAGCCACAATCCTTTGCTGGTCAGTAAGATGGTACAGTTACTTAGAGTTTTGTTGGAGTACTTGACTATGTTACATTTTAAAGTGTATTCCATTTCTAGAAATTTGTCCTGCAGCTCTACAAGTGCACAAGTATATGTGCATGGGAATGTTTATGGCATTATTTGTAATAGAAAGCTAGAAAAACCTAAATGTCCATTAGTAGTAGATTGGTTAATTTGTAAAAGGTATGTTGTGCATGGAATGCTATGTAAAAAACATGAAAGAGACCTCTGCCAATGTAAAAAGATCTTCGAGTAATATTGTGTGGGAAGAGTCATTTACAGTATGACCCTATATGTGTAAAAAGTATATGTTAAGTGTGTGTGCTCATTTATTTGAATACATGTGGAAAAGATGGGAAGAATATATGAAAAGAGTTGTTATTCTGATGGGGATTGTAGGAACTTTTAATTCCATATCCTTAAGTACCATTTTATTTATTTTACCGTGAACATGTAAATTTTATAATGTTACAAAAATAAAGCTTAATGGTTTTCAGTAGCTATTGGTAGTATACTAGCAACACTAGCTGGTCCTGGGTTTCCTAGGTAAGTTACAATCTATGGGGGGGGGGCTGGGAATCCATATCCTAACAAGGGCTTTAAGTGATTCTCAATATTAAGCAGCTGTGCAAGCATGCTCACAAATATGCATAATTTAGACTAACAGCAAGTTACCATAGAGAGATAATTAAAAGAGTGAGACTACTTTGAATAATGCTGAATAATTCCTTATTAATAAAATAAATTTCAAAATTTGGATTTGGTGATAAATTATTTTCTAGGAAATTATCAAACATTTTAAAGACAGATTAACCTAGTTTATTCCACCTGACCTAGAAGAAACTGAGACACATATCAGAGATACTGCTCAGCCCATGTCATAGGTGAATTCTCTGAATCTTTATGGAACATATAATTCCAAATCTATTTAAAGTATTTTGGAGCAGAGAGAAAAAAAAGTTAAACTTGTCTGTTGTGTTTACAAAGCTAACATAGCTTTGTAAATAGCTATGTTTCAGATATAGAGGTTTTGTTTTCTTGTGTTTTTTTGGGCCTAATCATTTTAAGATTGTGGTTAAATTTTTATAAATATTATTTGAAATAATAATATACACCATGATTAATGGAATTCATTTTAGGGATCAAATGATGGTTTGATGTTAGGAATTCTATTAATAGAATTATGAATATTAGTAGACCAAGGAGAAAAATTATGACGTTTTAGTTTTCTGTCCAAAAGTACACACAATAAAATTAACATCTATTTGTGGTTTTTGAAAACACAAAACCCCAAACAAAGCTCTTAGACCAATGGAACTAGCTGAATAGTTTTCTTCCTTTTTAAAAATCATTCATTCATTGAGAGAGAGAGAGCATGCCTATGCACACACACGGGGGTAGGCGCAGAGGGAGAGGGACGTGAAACTAGCTGAATAGTTTTTCTTTCTTTCTTTCTTTCTTTTTTTTAAGATTTTATTTATTTATTTGACACAGAGAGAGAGGTCACAAGTAGGCTGAGAGGCAGGCAGAGAGAGAGGAGGAAGCAGGCTCCCTGCTGAGCAGAGAGCCTGATGTGGGCCTTGATCCCAGGACCCTGAGATCATGACTTGAGCCGAAGGCAGAGGCTTTAACCCACTAAGCCACCCAGGCGCCCAGTCCAGGAAATTCTAAACAAGAAAACATTGAAGGCTGGGCTAATAACTCTATCAGATATTTATTTATTTATTTTATTATTTATTTTTAAAATATTTGTTAGAGAAAAGGGCTCAAAGACAAAATATTTTCAGGTTACTGGAGAAAAGATGAAAAAGAAACACTCTCATTAATAGTGGGAGAATAAATTTCAGTAACCTTTTTGAAAGGCATTTGGCAATAGCAAATGCATTTTTAAGGATATATATACTTTGGTCCAATGGTCTGCTTCTAGGAATTATTCCAGATATTTTTGTAGAGACAAAGTTTGTCTAATTCACAAGATTGTAATGATAAATCAGACCTCCTGATACTGTTTCGTCAGGGATTGTGTTTATAAGTTTGTATGTTACAGTTCCTTTCCTCCTCTGCTGTTTTCAAGCACTTGTGGCCTCTCTAACTGGGGTAGCTTGGAAAGATAGTCATCAGTGACACATATGCCTGACCTGGGCTACAAAGTGAGTTCTGTAGGTGATGTAGCCAGGATTAGTTATAGAGAAATAACTGCAAATATTTTGCCTTTGAGCCCTTTTATCTCCCTTTTCAAAATCTCATTCCCCTTTCCTGACAGGGCAACTTAGAATTTTGTTACATCTGATATAGTAGAAAGATAGTATGCCTTCTTGCTTTTCTACCCACTGTCCATAGCCCCTTGGAAAGAGCTTTGGGTTTAAAATTAAAGGACCTGGCTTCTTAAGCCAGTTCTTCCACTGACTAGTTCTGAGACTTAGGAGAAGAAAGATTACCCTTCTAAACTTACTTTCTTTGAGACCCAAGCATTCTAACCTGTCTTTCCATTTATAGTCCTCATGTTTATTCCTTAACCCATTGCAAATGCGATTTTACCCTACTGCATCTGTACTAGTGCTTAGGCAGCAAAGACCTCCTAATTGTAATATACGGAGTGTGTTTTCTTTCCTTTTTTATTTGGCCCCACTAATTCTTTTGTTTGGAAATTATTTATTAGTTTTCTAATATAAAACATTTTTGATAGTAAATATAGACTCATATAAAGAAAACCTAGAGGGGCACCTGGATGGCTCAGTGGGTTAAAGCGTCTGCCTTCCACTCAGGTCATGATCTCAGGGTCCTGGGATTGAGTCCCGAATTGGGCTCTCTGCTTGGCAGGGAGACTGCTTCCTCCTCTCTCTCTCTGCCTGCCTCTCTGCCTACTTGTAATCTCTCTCTCTCCCTGTCAAATAAATAAATAATCTTTTAAAAAAATTAAAAAATAAAGAAAACCTAGAAATATCCCTTAATCTCAATACCTAGAAATAATCACTGGCATATTCTCTACCATTTATATGTACATATCTTAATAAAATTGGGATTATATATATATATATATATACACACCCTGCTTTGTATCTTGCTTTTTGTTTTCATAACGTTAATACTGTAAGCACTGAGTTTTAAATGTATGGTTTTCACATTATATGGTTATTTCATAGTCAACTATATCTGTTTTGTTCTTGTGTTACGTTTAGGTTGCTTCTCATTATGAACACCTTTGTACATGAATTTGTATGTGCAATAATGATTCTCTTTAATGTTTGCTCCTACCTTCGAGAACCTCTTTCTACCCTTGATTTCTTCCTTATGCTAGTGTTTTTTCCCACTGCTTCTTTCATAGGCTCCTTTTTACACCTGCCCATAGGTTTTGGTATTCTCCACAGTTCCATTTCCCTGCTCTGGGCTTGCAGACCGTCTCATTTACTCCCTTAGCTTTAGCCATCACCTGGTTGTCTGGTTTGGGTGTGGAGCACATCTCCACAGCATACTCCCTTCTTCTGAACACTTCCTCTGCATTTCTTCCTGTCCCCTGGGCATCTCCTCCTGACCGATACCTGAAATGCATGTAACAAGGATAAACAAACCAACTACCTGTGATTTCCTTTAAGGTTTTCCCTTTATCAAACATAGATACAGGGCATATTTTAGATGTTTTAGATTTGTTTTGTAAGGAAAAGTACCTAAGATGTGTAATGATCCTTTACAGGGTGCCAAGTGTGCAGAAGAGTGTCGCGGAAAGGGACAGTAATCATAACAAAATGCTTGCGTATCTTTCAAGGCTGTGTGGCCTTCTTAACTCTTGCCCTCATTTTCCTCCTAGTTCCCTTTGTGAATCTGGCTTCTTTATCCTCCTTGCCCTTTTAAATTTATACTGAAGTGATGCCCCTTAGTGGCATAATCAGGAACTTCCTCCATTGCTGATCAATCACATAAAAAATGACTCGTCTTCTCTTGTGCTTGTGAGTGGTTATTGTGATTGTGACACATTGCTTAACTCTTGGTAGTTGCTTTTTTGCAATTCTGGTAAATACTTGTGAATTATTACCATAACATCTAGGTACCCTAATCTTTGAGTGTTTCAGGAAAAAGAAAAGAGAGGAAAATGCTCCGTTTCTATAGGAATTTGTATCTTTTGAGAAGGTGAGACAAGGATACTTAGTGTTTATTTTGAGATTATAATGTCTGTACAGTAGACATTAATCCAGCTTTTGGAGTTGTAATTTAATCTCATAACCGAAGATTCTCTTTTCTAGTCTGATACATACTTGTCGTAGCCAGTCTAGAAATACTTGTCAAATGACTGGAACAAGGGTATAGATCCCTGAAGACCTTTGTGCTTTAAAAACGTAAAGCAAAAATTGTTTTAAGGAAAAGTAATATAGCCACATTAAATACAATCCGGGAAATGAGAGGAAAAACCCTACTCTTAATCTCCCCTGCTGATAGATTTGTATATCTCTGTTTTTTTTTTCAAGTTTGTGTTTATGTGGTTAAGATTATGTATCCTACTTTTTCCCACTTAATATGTCATTTTATGACTATTGCTTAAAATGGCTGCATGGTAATTTATTAGTTGCAGGAACTTTTGGCCCTGTTGTATGTTCATTGTTTATGAAAAGTAGATGATACATTGTTTCTGAAAAATAGAACTCTTAAGAAAAAATAGTTATTCTAATAAAGTAAAATTGCTTCATCAAATGGATTTTACTAAGTAGGAGAACCATAACCTTCTTATTATAAGGCCAGTGCCTTTTTATTTTCAGACTTATAAACCTGAAACCTGAGGAAGCTGGTCATCAGTTGAGTGTAATATACCATGTGTCAGCTGGGTATTTTGGAGAAGTTATAAACAAAAGTTAAATACCTGCTTATTTGGAGAGTTAGTGTCATAAAACTTAATATTAACATTGTGTTCTTTTATAGATTATGGAGCTTTGTGGCGCAACGAGACTTGGTTATTTTGGAAGAAGTCAGTTCTATATCGCTTTGAAACTTGTAGCTGTTGCCCAGTCTGGTTTCCCTTTAAGAGTGGAAAGTATAAATACAGGTAAATATGGAATACATTAGTAGCTGAAATGAAAATAGACTTCTGCTCACAAACGAAATAAAGTTAGTAGAATTGTTGAGTCTTCCTGACATTTTAGTATTCTCACTACCATGCTTTTTTCATTGGTGAATATTAGAAAAATATTATCTTAAACCTGTTATGGTATGTATTACTTAATACATATTTGATGGTCATATAAAAATTGTTAAAAGTAGTGACTTCAGAATTAATTCACTAAAAGTTGCTTAGAAAGAGTTTAGGTGAATAATTTTATCAGAGTAAATGATGGTTTGTAGTGGCTGATCACCTTCTTATATGCTTTTCTTATATTCTTCTTTTCTAGTAAGTATAAAACTATATAATGCTTTGTGGTCTTTTTTGGTTTGGGAAGGCTGTGCATTTGAAATTAGAAAGTTAACCAAAACTTTTTGATTTGGATAGAGACAAAGTTAAAATATTGGTAGACTAAAACCTACATGTAGACATCTGACTACTTTGTGAGTGTCACCTAGGATAATTAGTTTTTCTGTAATTGGGAGGCTTATTGATGCCAAAGTCGGTGGAAATTCTATAAAGGTAGCACTTAAATGGAGGGAGTTCTGTGGTTGTCATAGGGAAAAGAGGAAAGAGAAAACTTGAGGCTTTCTGTAATGTTAGAATTTTTATAAATAGTTTTAAGCACCAGGTTCAGTTTCTTGGTCAATGTGAGGTTTTCAGTGTGGACCTCTGTTTTGCCACACATCATTCTAGAATTGAGAGTTTACATTCTTTTCAGGTAATTTTGATTTCTTTTACTAAATACTGAATAAACTTAGTATTTCCCCTCCTTAGTATGGAGATTCAAGAGAGATAAAGATAGTCATAGTGAAGGGAAGTATACTTTCTGCTAAAAATTCTGCTCCTGTGTGTGTTGTCCAGTCTAAAGGTATGACCTATGATTGACCTGGAGACAAGTTCTCGGTCTTCTTTCTTCTCTGTTTATTTGAATGTAGGATATCTGCCTGTAGAAATGGCACAAGCCAGACTAAAGTGGATAGCTGTCATGGCTTATACCGTGGTGTTAGTAGAACAGTAAAATATATTCGGAATTTGTGCCATGAAATATCTAGATTAGTCTAGTCTCAATCTAGTGACATATTCCCTGCTTTACTTAAGCTCTAACGCCTAAAGAGAACCAGTATGAGTGGAAAAGAAATCATTTAGGCGTTCAGGTCAGACTGCCCTGGGTTCAGACTCTGTCACTTACTGTCAGTGACTTTGGCATCTTGTTGCCTTATTTGGATAGAGCCAGATAGGACATTTATTATAGCTATTGTTACTGCCTTTAGAAGGACAGTTTAGTGCTCCTACTACTTTCTAGGTTAGAGTCTCCATAAACAGTCTAAGGGATATAGTCTAAATGTAGTGGTAAACGTATATGTCTGTATCCGTTTTTGTAAAAATTCTTTCTAATATCTAATTCATATTTTGGTTTTAATATGTGCTCTTTTTCATTTTTAAGTAATAATTATGTCTGTGGTTAACAGTAAAGGACCTTCCTCTGCCAAGATTTGTTGCTTCAAAGAATGAACAGGAATCTCGCCATGCAGCCTCATATTCTTCAGATTCTGAAAATCAAGGGTCTTATTCTGGTGTGATTCCCCCACCACCTGGAAGGGGACAAGTGAAAAAGGGATCTGTAAGCCATGATACTGTCCAGCCTCGTACATCTACAGATCAGCAGGTAATCAGTCATGTGCCCAAACGTGTTATCAGTTGATGGCCTGTGTAGATGTTTACACCAAAGCATTTATTGAGTACTTATTGATGAAAATGTCACCTTAAAAAAATTTAAGTCTTCATAATATTCTCTCTAGGAACCTGCATCCCCAGTAGTTTCACCCCAGCAGTCCCCACCAACTTCTCCACACACATGGAGGAAGCACAGCCGTCACCCCAGTGGGGGGAATAGCGAGAGGCCTCTGGCAGGACCTGGGCCATTTTGGTCTCCCTTTGGTGAAGCACAATCAGGTATTTTGAAATTCTTTAGAAGTGACAGTTATTTATTAAGGATGGTAAATTGAAGGGAACTTGATACTATTCCTTTAAGAGTTGCCTTCAAGGCAATTTTTAATTATAAATTAAGTACCTTAATTAGAAGCAAAAGCCAACTATGAAAGTTTGTAAGCAGATGCATCACTTTGAACAATGATAATTGCATTTACTTATATGATGCTTAGACTAAAGTTTATAGATACCAGATTTTCTGAAAGTGAAATGAGTAGATTTCCCAGAATACAAGTTATATATTACATTACTTCCAGTATTGACAAGGAAAGCACAATAACAATTTAAAAGATTTCAATGAGGTATGATTTTATGTTTACAGAAGACATTCACTTTGGAAATCGTTAACATTTCTTTGAAGTTAGAGTTCGAAAGAAAACATTTACGATACGTGTATGGGGAGTTATAGTATAAACCTGGTAACTGTGTTTTCTCCAGAAACGAGCCAACATGTGTACCCGTTCTCCTTTCAGGTTCCTCTGCTGGTGACGCAGTGTGGTCAGGGCATTCTCCACCTCCACCGCAAGAAACTTGGGTCAGTTTTGCAGATACTCCACCAACCAGTACTCTTTTAACCATGCATCCTGCTTCTGTCCAGGTGTGACATTTTATTGGTATTGCATTTTTATTTGCTTCATTCAGAGTATTGCTGCAGTCATTTTTTTTTATATTTTGCTATTACAAATTTTGAAATGCAAGTTCACTCTTTATAGATCCTGGAACTCTGCTCTGTGTCTTAAAGTCTGTTATCATTGGAATGTTTCACTAAAAGTTTTGGCTGATTTTCTTTCTGATTATTCGACGAAGTTTTGAAAGTTTTCTGCACCTAGGGATATATTTGCTTGGCTTTCTTAGCACATTTTTCATAACTTTCTGTTGCTTACATACTGCTATCATTCTACGCACTTATATAATCATTGTACAGAAACATCAGTAACCTGATTATAACAAATATGTGGTTTGCTGATGACTTTGTGAAGACTTCTTATATTTTAAACATCCAAAAAGTAAGTTTTGATTTCAAAGATAAGTAACCTAGCAATCTTGGTCCGTATGATTATATAGATAGATACTATACTGAGGAAAAAAAAATGTTTCATTACAGGACCAGACAACTGTACGAACTGTAGCATCAGCTACAACTGCCAATGAAATTCGTAGGCAATCCAGTAGTTATGATGATCCTTGGAAAATAACAGATGAACAAAGACAGTATTATGTAAATCAGTTTAAAACCATTCAGCCTGATCTAAACGGATTTATTCCAGGTGAGTTGTTAAAAACAGAAATTCTTCTGGATGGGACAGGACAGAGTCTCAATTTCATAATTTCAAAGATACGGTTTTATTGGCCAGAGATTATAAATGATCATTCTCAAATTGTCTAAAAAGAGTTTATAGTCACTGGAGAAAAAAACATGACATACACACATGTTAAGGTTACCTTTTTCTCCAGTGATAAAAGTCTTAAGACTCTTAATCTCACATTTTATTCTTGGGTCTGTAAGTTCAGAATAACATTAAACAACACTGTTTTAATATTTCAGGATCTGCAGCTAAAGAGTTTTTTACAAAATCAAAACTTCCTATTCTTGAACTTTCTCACATTTGGTAAGTGTGGTATATCACATCAGTTGGGTAATATGGGTTCTTTCAAAGGAGCTTCCAGCAAGTAGATTTTCAAACCTTAAAAAATAAACTATTAGAGTAACCTTTTCAAGAATGTTCTCAAAGAACTCAGTATTGCCTTACAATGGTCAACTTCTGTCTCACTCTCTGGAAAAGAAATAAGTGATGCTGATACAGTGGTTCTTTAAAACGTGCTAAAATTCTTTAAACTGTATCCACTATTTCTTGTTGCTAGCATAATGTATGGAATAAAAGCTAATTGGTTCATTCATGGTTATATGTAGCCTATCTGGTTTTTAACAAGCTTATACCTATTACGTCTTACCTATACCATTAAATTATTGAATTATTTTATTATTAAATACCTATACTTGTCCTAAGTCATAAGCTTAAGAATAGTGCTTAGCTTCCACTTAAATCCAAACTAAGTCTCGGGATAGCTGCAACGTAGTTGGAATTAGTCATAAAATAAATTATAATCACAAATTACTTTTTAAAAACAATTCTCAGATAAACATAAATGTTTTTTCTACTTTAAATTATTTCATTAGTAGGGTTTTTAGTAGCATAGAATGCTATAGTAGAAGGAAGATAGATAATGCCTAAACTGAAAAATCAAGAACTAGCAACATATACATGCTATTTATAGTGTAAGGCGTTAAATAAAAAAGTGGTTGCTTCTGCATCTAGAAAGTGGAAGAATGGGGGGGGGGCTTTTTTTTTTCTAATATATATCAAGCCTTGTAATTCTTTTGGATGCTTTAAAGTGGATACCTGTACCTTTGATAACAATAAAAATAAAGGTTTTTTAAATTTCAGTGACCTATTAAATAGGCCTGGCTTTAAACTAAATCCTATTACTTAAAAATGAGTATGGATTAAGGGTCATTTTTTTGGTGATCTTATTTTTTTAGGCTGTTTTTTAGCATTTTATTATAAGAATTTCAAGTATTCAGAAGACTTTAAGGAATTGTGCCTTGAGCACCCATATGCTCACTGCCTAGATTTTGCAGTCAGTTTGCTGTATTCACTTTATTATACTTCTTCCCATCTATGGGATTTTTAAAATTAATTTTTGTACTTTTTCTGGAAAAGGGTTTCTTTTGCTTCTTTGTGAGACATAAAGGGATCCAAAGCAGATGATTATATTTATAGTAAGTTTGTGTTCTAGGGAACTTTCAGACTTTGATAAAGATGGAGCATTGACACTGGATGAGTTTTGTGCTGCTTTTCATCTGGTAGTTGCTAGGAAGAATGGCTATGACTTACCAGAAAAACTCCCTGAAAGCCTAATGCCCAAACTGATTGACTTGGAGGACTCAGCAGGTAAGATTGGGAGCTGAAGGGACCTGGTTGCAGGCCTTGATAAACATAACACTTGATTCTTTTTTTCTTTTTTAAAATTTTATTTATTTATTTATTTATTTGCAAGACAGAGAGAGAGTGAGTGTGCGAGTAGGGGGAGAGGGAGAATATCAAGCAGATTCTGTGCTGACCACAAAGCCCATTTTTGGAGTCAGTCCCATGACCCCAAGATCATGACCTGAACCAAAACCAGGAGTCGGATGCTCAACTGACTGAGCTATCCAGACGCCGCAACACGAGTCTTAAAGCAAAATCAAGATAGTTGTTAAAACTTCAGAACGTAAGCATTTTATTATGTGCAAGTAGATTTGCCATCAGAATGTGCTGTATAGGCAGAACTTGGATTAATGGTTTGTTTTATTTAGTCAATTTTAATAGGTTTTATTTTTATTTTTTTAAGACTATTTATTTGTCAGAGAGACAGAGACAGAGAGCACAAGCATGGGAAGTGGCAGGCAGAGGGCGAAGCAGGGACTGAGCAGGGAGCCTGATGCGGAACTTGATCCCAGAATCTGGGATCATGACCTGAGCGGAGGGCCGATGCTTAACTGACTGAGCCACCCAGGCATTCCTATTTAGTCAGTTTTAAAGAGATAAATAATATATGCCACTCTTTCACTTTAACTTTTGACTTGCTGATATTTGAAGAGCATTTTACAGTATCTGGTTATTTGCCACCCTTTAATTACATTATATATTGTTGGGCAAGGTAGCCTGTCCACATTATCAACATTTTTCATTGAATGCATCTTAATTCACTGAAGGACGATGCCTGGTTTATCATAAGACCAATGCAATCTGCAAGCATTTTCCTTTCAAAAGCCCAACTGTTTTCTTCTGACTAAAGAAATCTGGAAACTTTGTGTTTGATTATAGATAGTGCTATTTTTGTTACCATGTTTACAAGAATGCTTTTGTAAATGCCCGTATTTACTGATAACTTTCTTTAAAAGGAAACAAGAATATAAGGGGTAAAGAAATGAGTAAAATTCAGAATGAATAAAAGGAAATTTTAACATTAAATTCTTAATGAGCCTAATTAAAAATTACTGTTTTCAGTTTTCTTAATTTTCTTTTGGATGTTATGATGGAAGGAATTTTATACTTTTAAAAGAAAAATTAAAACAGAATTTGGCTCTCAAAAGGGCATTTATCTATTAGGCAGTGTCCATTTAACCCAGAAAGGCACAAGATCTGACCTTATTGTCTAAATTATACAAAAGGAATCATATGAATGTTATTAATGTCATGAAGAGAACAGTATCCTTGGTGTTAGGAATCTGAGTCTGCTTCTAGTTTTGCTAATTATTCCTGTGACCTTGGGCAAGTTCTGACCACTTATTCTGTTTTTTCCTTCTGTTTCTCCACCTGAAATGTGGATTTGATGCCATTCATGTTTCAGGACCTGAATTGTACACTGACGTTTTATCAATGAATAAATTGATTAAAAACTTCAGCATTGATTTTATGTTTTTTAGAACATTATCTTATGAGAATCCTAGGATTTTCCTAATCATTTCAGGTAGTTATTAGGTAACTTCTAACTTGAGCTGAGAACTAAATATTTTCGTTGGTAATTTTGCTTCATAGTACTTTGATTTACCTACTTAAGAAATAAATGAAAAGGATTTTGTCTAGCTTATTTGGTAGTAGCCAAAGGGGGAAGAAATTTAGTAGCTCCATACTTGTGTGTTGTTTTAAAAATTGGGCCTTGTATCTGGAATTTTTCTGTGACTTTAATTCTTTGAAAACTGATAGCTTACTAATACAAGAAAGTCAGTTTATTCTGTTATGTTATTCTCTAGAGACTTGTCTGAGCCTGTTACCTGTTGCATTCAGATTTGTAAATCTGGCTATTGCATGTAGTCAGTGGAATTTGTTTTGTTTTGTTTTTAAAGATTTTATTTATTTGAGAGAGAGAAGAGAGAGAGAGTGAGTGCATGAGTTGGGGAGGGAGGAGCAGAGGGATAGGGAGAAGCACACTCCCTGCTAAACAGGGACCCAGAGGCCTGGGCTCCTGGGGTCTATCCCAGGACCCTAACTAAGATCATGACCTGAGCCAGAGGCAGACACTTTAACTGACTGAGCCACCTAGGCATCCTATTGTTTTTTGTTTTTAATTTAAATAAATGCTGGTTCTTCATAAACTTGATCTACTGACTGAATTTTAAAGGCTCATGATTGAAGAATTTCTTTTTTGGGCATTTGGTTTTTTTACATCTGTTAAATCTGTTTAGCAAAGAGACAGTGGTTTTTTGCCTACAGTTATCTGTGCACTATTGTTCTAGTTTTAATTTTAAAGGTTTCAAAAGCTCAAATAGTTTTTTCCCATTCCAACATAATATTATATGGTTTTCTGATCAAATTTACTATAAACGTTTGGCTACACAGTATTAAATTCAGATCTGCTTTGCCTGCTTATAAATGATAAATTTGGAATTCTGTTAATTTTGGGGTGTGAGAGACTGATTAATCTTTTTTCACCTACCTCCGATAAGCCTGAGATTCATAGTACACACAGTCCTTTAAATATAGAAATTGTTGTGTGACACTGTGGACCCATCAATATCCACAAAAGTAATTTAAAATAGCTGTGTTTTTAGAAGTTCACTTTATAAGTTTTACACATTAAAAGGGAAATACCCAAACAGTTTCTTTTGACTGATCTGAGAATTTATCATAGGTATTCCCTATTTGGAGGCTTTCTGGCTGACAGGCAAATATTAGTTTCTGTTTTCTCTGATCTCTTGCAACATCTCCAACATGCTGCTTATTATGGCACACACATGACACTGAATCCTGTTCTTTTTTTCCTCTTTCTACTACTTCACTGAGCTTAAAAAAACAGGAAATGCATCAAACTCATTGTAGTATCCTAAGGATATAGCACTTTGCCAGGCATTTACTAAATTGGTCAGCAAATAATTATTGAGTGAATTAATGCTAAATGTGCCACTTTTAAAATAGGATTTTTTAACACATTTCTATCTTTGAAATATAACTTACTATAAGTTTGTGATATTGGGACATACTAAAATATTAGCTATGCAGGTATTCTGTATTGGCAATTTGTATAACATCAAAAAATAAATAATGAGTAGTGGTGACTTGAGTGACTTGAGTTAGAGCCATTTGGAATAACCAGGCTAGGCTTTCTATAGGCATGCAAACATGGCTTGGGGACATTTATAATTTTTCCAAAATTATTTGACCAGGTTTATAGGATTAAACAGCAGATAAAACAGAATAACTAATGATCATAGGTAGAGTACTTATTTGGGCCTGAATTAAAATACCTAATATTTAACATCACTAAATTTGGCAGCTAGAATAAATACAAAGGGAAACTTTGTTTTTATTGTTTTATCAAAAACATACAAAAAATTAATCTATGGAAACACCTTTCTGAAGCTGTTATTCAAGAAAGAATGTTCATCTTTTAAGAATGGTTATCTACTTAAAAAAAAATTAAAGTGACCTGTTAACCTACCACAACACTGTATCTTAAAAGGACAGAACCAGACATACTTAGATGCTGTACACCTTCAGCTCAATTCACAGAGATTCTGCTTTGGAGCACAGTTGCTATTTGACATACAGCTTTTGTGATTATTTGGTGAATCTCTTTCTCTTAAATTAGCCTGGAGCATCCAAGGTGGGTAGTAACTGAATCAGTCTTGTTCATTATATTTCAGCACCTAGCAGGGTGCAAACTGAGTATATAAGTAGGCATTCACATTTTTGAAATGACTAAATAGCCGAGCCATTTGTTTTTTAAACTGTTTCCTGTCTTCATAACATAGTACTCATGAGCAATTCAGTAATATCTGCTTGAGATGCTCAGAGCAGGAGAGGACTTATTCTCTATTCTGTCTCCTCCTCCATCATCACTTCTTCACATAGGCAATTTGAGCACGTTTCATTGTTGCTGGTATGATATATAATGTGGATCCCAAAACTCCTAGCAGTACTTCTGATAGGAATATTTTTAAAAGCCATATACTTTTTATGAAGAGTTTACCAAAAGTCCATACTTGAGACTAGCTTGATGCTAAATCACCGTTGAGTTTTCTGTTCATACAGAAACTTTTAACATAGAAAAGCCAACACAAATAATACATGTAGATAACTGTTTCACCAAGTACAATCACACTATACATCCTTGATTTTTTTTTGGTAGTGTTGAACATCTTTATACTTTGTCACATACAGGGCTGTCATATTCTTTATCATACCATGTATTCCATAATATAGATGTACCTCAATTTAGCCCGTGTCTCAATGATGGATTTTTGGGTTGTTTCTTGAGTTTACCTTTAAAACAGTGCTGTTAAAAAAAAGGGGGGTACATATATCTTTATTTTATATAAAGAATTCGAAGTATTTTTGAAAATTCACTCTCCCTTCACTCTCCCAAGTGCCTTTAGTTGCAGAGGAAAAATAATGAAAATTTGCACTGCTAGTATTCATCATCAACTTTACACTTAAGGAATTGCTTCAAGCACCCCCTCCCCACCTCCTAACCCCCCCCCCCACAACATGCATTCTTAATGCTGGTGTCATTTCTTTCCAGATAGTTGGGTGTTATAGCTGACAAATCAGGACAACTACAAATATTGGCAAAAATGCACCATTTAATGAAACTGGTCAAAATAATTAGAACTCTTCAAATTCCTGGCAAAGACATTAACAAGACTAGATAATATTTGAAGGAGAAAATTTCTACAAGGATGACCCAATAGGGGCTTTAAAAGATTATGGTTTACGTATCAGGGGATTCATAATAGTCCTTGGGAATAATTACTGATACTTTTAATTATTTTTTTTAAAAAAGGACAAATTTTGTATTTTTTCTTTACAACCGTGCTGTGAAACTCAAAAGCTAAGTGAAAGACATCTGTCTTCCTCTGTTAGAAAGAGAACTCCATGGAAATAAATGGGAGCTTTGTCATCTTGCTCAATAGTGTTATCTTTATTTACTGTGTTTATGTACAGGACCTCCGTAAATGCTTACTGATTGAATTCTTGTTTTTATTAATCGTGCCACCAGATTACACCCCAAAATTGTAACATCTTTTATTCTTTGGTCTTTATATTCATTTTTACAATGTTCTGTGTAAGTTTTGAAAACAATAACTGAGTTATTTTTCGTTATGAAATTCTAATTATCTTAAGTGGATTAACATTAAGTGAGCTTCTTCCATTTTTAGCTGTATTTGAATAATGAGAACCTCCTATCTGTAGGTAATAATCTTTAAAGTATAGTAGCTGAGTCAAATAATAGTTCCTATAAAATGCTGACCAGTACTGCAAAAAAAAAAAAAAAAAAGTCAACAGTCTACAATTTCATTAGGATTTTGGGTGAATGTTTTGTTTCTTTCAAACCTTGTTACACACATTTTTACATTCATTTAAAAAAAAAAATCCTTGGGAAAAAAACTGACAAACTTCTATGTAGACTGTATCAAGTTCTGCTTACTGAATAAGTTTCCATTTTGTGGGGTGTTGAAAATTAAAATTAATTTTGCAAATAGAATATAGTTTTTTGATGGATATGATACCATTCAAAACAAAGCATATCTTAAATTCTTTAATTTCTTTTTGCATTTTCATTGCTTATACCAATATTTTTTCTTAAATTATTTTATTTATTTGATAGAGAAACACAGAGAGCAAGTGCATGAGAAGTGAGGGAAAGAGAGCAAGAATGAGGGTGGGGAAGGGCAGAGGGAGAGGTAGTGCTTAACTCCCCACCGAATAGGGAGCCTGACTCAAGGCTCAATCTCAGGACCTTGAGATCACTGAGCCCCTGAGCCAAAGTCGGATGCTTAACTGACTGAGCCCCCCAGGTACCCCTGCTCACTCCTATTTTTTAAGTGTGAATGAAAAAGGTACCATTAGTAGTTTTCCTTGAAGACTTAAAAAATTTATCCAAATCTGTTTATTTTTTATTTTAAGAACTTTTTTGGGTAAGCATAGTATTCACATTTAAAAATAAAACATGTAGTTGCTTTTGCTTTTTTTATAAAGCTATTATAAATGAGTTTGCAACTTTAATTGAGGCTTCATGATTGAGGAATTCTTCCTACATTTACTTTGCTACTTGAAAGCAAAATAACTTTTAAACTGTAAGACTTTAGGGAGTCTTCTGTAAGATTAATAATAGCTGGCAGTCATTTTTGAATTTTGAAACAATGCTAGCTTGTTGAGTATCTTACTGAGAAAATAAACCTAGAATAAAACTGATGCTCTTTTAAGAAAGAGGTTCAGCTGGTACACTGTACTGAACTGAATCTGGCAACTTCAGAATCTTTGGAGGCTAGAAGGGTGAAAACCACTGACGGTGTTTTTATTTTATAGTGTGATCCTAAAAATGCAGTTTGCACTCTTATAACATTATCATTTCTAACTTTAAATGTAGATTGACAGTATGTCATTGTGATCACACTGAGTTGTATCTTCAGACACACTTTTATACATGGAGATACTTTTTGCATAAAAGCCCTGTCGGGGTTTACCTTAACAAATAATTTAGGCTCGTGCTCTTCTTTTTCAGCCCTGATGCTCTGATGATGTCAGGGGCAGAGCAGAACCGTCAGGAGGGAGGCAGGGTTGACACAGTGTTCCAGTGGGAGGCTAGGTTGGAACACTGCATCAGGTAAGAGTAAAACTACACCCCTGCCTCCGTAAGGATACAGTCTCAAAGACTAACTTCTGTGGGTGGGCATGAAGCTCTTTGTTGGAGTTTACAGGGAGCCAAGTTGAAGGAGGTGCAAGTTTATTTACGCACCTGATTTTTCTCCTCGGACTCATGACTATTAGGATATTACCTTTCTAGAACATAGGTAATTTGCTCTTTTTGTACTACCATTTGTTGTTCTATATATGAAGCAGGAAAGAAGCAATGTGTAATTTTGTGAATTTATTCCAGAAATAATTTTTGGATTTTCTAGGACAGTGAATTTTCAAACTTTTAGTCTTTCAAACCTTTTACATTCTTAAAAATTATTGTGGACTACAAAGAGCCTCTGTCCACATGCATTAGATCTATCAATAGTTACCCCATATATTAAAAAAAATTACCCTATTAGAAATTAAAACTGATAAATTTTATCCTTTATTTTAAAGTAACAATAGTAAACCTTTTACATTTTGACATCGATATTTTTAGGAAAATAACTGTATTCTCCAAAATTTAAAAAAATCATTATAAAAAGGGTGAAATTGTTTTACATGATTGCACATCTTTTTAATATCTTGGTTAATAGAGGACAGCTAGATTCTCATATTTGCTTCTGCATTCAGTCTGTTAGGTTATTTTGTTTGACATAAATCAGGAATTGGCAAACTGTGCTGAGGACCAAATCCAGTCCCCTTTGTAGCCCACAGAGTGGTGGTAGGTGTGTTGTTTTTAATCAGTGGGGGAAAAAAACAGTATTTCATGACACATGAAAATTCAGTGAAATTCAAATTTTAGTTTCCATGAATGAAATTTTACTGAAACACAAACCAAGCTCATTTCTTCCCGAATTATTGATGACTGCTTTTGCACTGCAGCAAAAGACCATGTTGCAGTAGAGACCATGTAGGCAGCCTGCAAAGCCTAAAATATTTACTCTCTGGCCCTCTGTAGAAAAAGGCTGCCATTTTCTGGTACGTGAAGGAAATGTGGCCTCAGTGGTAAAAGGGAGGACTGTTTTCAGATAATTACAGATATTCTTCGATATTATCCCCAAACTCCGCAGATGGTAATTTCTTAAAGGTTGATTGCATTGTGAAAGCTGAAACCATGTTAATGAATTGTTTGTACTGTTACATTAAAATCCATCGATCTGTCTTACACTTTGAATAAACTTTGAATGAATCTTCTACCCCATGCATGATTTTGTAATAAGTGCTTTGATTGTAAAATACCAGTTCATTGAATTATACAAATCTTGGAAATGTTGAGACGTTTTATTATATCAAAAAAGCACACTTGTTAAAAAAAAAAGCATATTTGTTAATATAACCGATCTTCTCAAAGAAGTATTGGGAAGCTCTTGAGAATATGGACATGGATACACGTTTTCCAAAATTCTTATTTTTGCTGAAAGCTCAAACTTTGTCATTTGTAACAAGTACTGAAGACAGTTGGTTTCCTTGAAATGACAGGCTCACTAAATTCATTTTTGAGAAAATGACTGCCTAATACCAAAATCTGAATAATTATAGTTTATCAGCTGTTCCTTCAAGAAAAATGGTGTTCAATGAAAAAAGTGGCCTGTTCAGCTGACAGCTGAATCACACAAGTACCTTTCCTTGAGACAATCATAATCCTTGATGTGAAGCAGAGTGCATTATATATATTTCTCCTTTTTGCCATACAGAATATTAAGAGTATGTGTTTTCAGAGTTGAGGTTTAATAAAAAATAATTTTTACTGTGATAATTGTGAGCATTCTTTAGTGAAGTTGCCATGCATGTTTGTTTATTTTAACTAGAATGTGTGGGGGCGAAGAATATACCGACTAATATATTTTGCTGCCACCACCTTGATTCTTGCTGATACGCCAGCAGTTTTACCCACCATTGCTTTCACATCATCATTGTAGGTGCCGACACAGAAAAAAAGCATTGTTATCATTACGTTGACTTTTCAGACCCCTCTAAAAGAGTCTTAGGGACACCCAGGCATCCATGGACCACAGTTTGAGAACTACTACTCTAGGAAAATAATTCTTAGAATAATGATGAAGTGTAATTATTTGAGTGAATAGTGTTTTACTTCTCAGTCTCATGAGGCTGGACCCACTGCAACTTTGTACCAGTGAATCAAAGAGATTCCCACAATCTACCCCAAATTTTAACTGCCCTGAGGCGCGGGTGGGGTACAGTCTGATCCTAGATTTGTAAGTGGAAGACTGACAGGAGAAAGGTCTGAAAGCCAAACCAGGGCTCCAATTTGCCCTAAGGTGACATTTAAAACTTAATTGATACAGTCTGACTTTAAGTAGGTTCTTTTGAAAGTTAATCTTTCTATATAGGTAATACTGTTTTAATTCTATTTTTCTTCATGTGACTACCTGCTTTGGGGGATCTCTTACAGACATTTCTTCATTTACCACCTTCATTTCACTTTTAGTTAACATAGTCAAATTTAAAAAAATCAAAAAACATAGTCAAATTTATAGCCATTATCTTCCTTTTCTTCCTTTCCATTGGTTATCATAGAAAAAAATTCCATAATTGTCATTTACACTGAAAACCACAAGCCTCTCCCATGAGGGATTTGCTGCTGTTATTTATCATGAATAATTTTTTCATTAGTCTTTCTCTTAGAGTTTTGAGTCTTCATTGGCTATTACCGGAAGCGTTGGTTCCATACCACTCCAACGCATTTATTGAGAAAGGGATAGAATTCAGAAAAAAAGAGCCAACTCTTCTTGATGTTAGAAAACAAAAATTTATCAAGATATGATGGTGTTCTGTAAATTAAAACTCAGTTTGACAGGACTATAAAGAAGTTGTGTCGGGATAAATAGATGGGGGGAAGTATTTTGAGATAGACATGTAACACAAATAGGGCAAAGAGAAATTTTGAGAACTTTTTCAAAATATCAATAGGTATTTTTTGTTTGAGGAAATAACAGTAAAGGAGAATGAATTTAAAATGAAGGAACACCTGAAAGGAACTCAGATAAATACGTGAGTGCATAGTATGTATTAGGTCCTAGTATGTGTTAAGTACTAAAATGTAAAGAATTTACTTATGAATAGATTGAGAGGTAAAAACCTTTTCACTGGTGAATTATATGGCTCTCTGTTTAGGAATTTTAAATAAAGTGCTAACATTTAATGGCAAATGTCCTTCTTTCTGATGGAGAAACTCAGGTGCTGTTTTATTCAACTTGCTCATGGTCAAACAGTGGGTTAGTGACAGATTTTAGAACCGTATTTTGATACAGGTTCTCAACAGATTAGGTGTTTACTATTAATTTGGCAGTTTATGTGATTTCCAGACTGGGATTGTATTCCAGGAGATGTAAAATTTGAAAAGATTGGATTGAGAATTCAGTTACCATTGAAATTCCTTCTGTCTTTACATTGTAATGTAATTGTACATTGTAATGATAAAAGTTGGCTCGTTCACTTTGCTCTTTGCCCACGCCTGGGATTCTTCCTTTCCTTTTGCTCTCTGCCTTGCCAGTAGATGCTGCTTTTTGGTAACGGGAGATTTGTAGAGAAAAAGTGAGTGAATTAGTTATAAATCAGCAGTTCCCAAATTATATTCCAAGGGAATATAGAGGGATTTCGTTTGATAAAAAAAGGTCTGTGTTTGGGAGAAAACTGATTTAAATAAAGTTTATTTGCTCTATGACATTACATGTCTTTGATATACAGATATGCGTGGGGGTTCCAACAGGGAATTGGAATACCCCCACATTTATTTGAACAGAAAGCCTAATTTTTTAAAGCACCTTAATGATTAATATTCCATAAAGTACACTTTGGGAACCGGTATAAGATTATTAGAAAATGATTCAAAGCATGTGCCCTACTGCATTATTGTTATATATAACATTTTTTTTTCTCTTTATACCTAACTACATTTTATTTTCATGGAAAACTGTGGTTTCAAGTAGACAAGTAACAGGAATAAGTATTACATGATTGATTGTTAAAATGTTTACTTGGGGAACATAAGGAAAGTTAAACTACAAATTACTACTTGTGAAAATCTTTTGTTAGGTTTTCTAAGTAAATATCCCTAAACTAAAATATATTGTTTATAGAGAATTTCTCTATTTTTAAATTGCAGATGTTGGGGATCAGCCAGGTGAGGTAGGTTATCCAGGCTCTCCTGCAGAAGCACCTCCAAGCAAGTCTCCATCAATGCCGTCACTGAACCAGACGTGGCCTGAGTTGAATCAGAGCAGTGAGGTTAGCAGAGCTTCCCTTTTCTTTTACTAACTTAAACTGTTTTAAGGTAAGAAGTTCCAGACAGAGTAATTTCAGCATATAGCTCTTTTGGTATGCATGTATAGTTGAGAGAACATACCCAGTTATGACTGTGATAAATGTTTATAATTACGTGACTGAGGTTTTCAAAGTCCTTTTTCATAATAAATACTATCGTTTGGTTTCCACCACTCATTACTGCTAAAACCTTGTGAGTTAGATGGGGCAGACACAGGAAGTCAACAAAGGGGTGGATATCTTGGCCAAAATATCTCACAGCCAGTGAGGGAGTAGAGCTAAGGTTTAAACACTGATCCTTTGACATTCAGTCATCTATGGCGCACACCGCATCACACTGCCTTCTCATGCCTGTAAGCAAGGTATGTGATAATTAATATATTTGGAATCTTAGCTTTGGAAGTGCTGTGTGAGAAGTCACTAATCCAGCTTTTCACGTGAAAAATGCACTTCTACAACCCAGGCTATTTATAATAATTTAGTTCTATGTAATACAAAATGAAATGATTTCACTGTTAAAGGCAATGGTTAAACAAAAGTGTAAGGCTAAGTCCGGCATGCAAAATGGAATTGCTCCCCTATCACTTAGGATTCCATTATAGAAAACAATGGAAGTAGGGCCCTCTGGTTAGAAAGAGATTGTCTGAGGCCCCCAGGCTGTTAAACCTTACTGCTCTGTAGAGCTCCTGTTGAAAACCACTGTTCCTGGCTGTTAGGGCAGTTTTCTCTGTGAACAAGTTACTTTTTTCCTTATAGGTTTTTTTGTTTTTTAAGATTTTATTTATTTATTTGACAGAGAGAGAACACAAGTAGGCAGAGAGACAGGCAGAGAGAGAGAGGAAGAAGCAGGCTCCCTGCTGAGCAGGGAGCCCGATGCGGGCCTCCATCCCAGGACTCTGAGATCATGACCTGAGCCAAAGGCAGAGGCTTTAACCCACTGAGCCACCCAGGCGCCCGTCCTTATAGTTTTTAATATCACCTTTATAGTGCTACCAATCTAAAAGTTTGTTGACTTTCAGGAAAAAGATTCTAAGCTTCACGTACTTTTAAAAGCTGAAAAGCACTGGATTAAAGCGACGCTAGTTAATTTTGGACAGTTGAAAAGCAGGGAGGTAACTGGCCAGGTTAAAACACTGACTGCTGCTTTAGGACATGATCACAGATACCGGTGTCTGAGACCTTATAACACATTTACCATGAAACAGCCATTTAAGTGTTTTTTTAGAGGGAAGAGTTGAGCCTTAGAAGAATATTACTAGTAGAGAGGCTTTATAGAGAGGAGGATCAGTTTTCTTGAAATCACTCTTTTTTGCTGCATTTATTCATTTGTCATTTTTTAAAAGTACTGTCAGATGAAAAATATTTATATTACCTTGATATCAGTTCATAAATAAAAGCAACTTAAGAAGCAACTCAATTCTAAAGCCCATCTTCATTCTAGATAAAATTGTGGTGTGATCATGCAAGCCTAGGAATGGAGTCCCTTCCAGATTCTGATTCCAGTAGTTGCATTTTCCCTTAAATATTCCTAGCAAGTTTCATTTTGTAGTATTTGATAAAAAAGGTCATGAGTCTCAAAATTTTTTTTACTGTGTGTGGAAAACCAGAAATTAAAACTAACATTGATTTTGAGAACTTTTAACAATAATATTTATTAAAAATACCTACTTAGGATATGGAATTTAAATTATATATTTTACCTTTCTACCACAAAGCACTAATACTCTTTCAGCAAATACTTGAACTCAATACCTGCGAATATGGAGAAGGCACTGGAACACTAATAATAATCCCTAATATCTATGGCGCACTTTTGATGTGCCAGCTCTGCTCAGAAAGCTCTTTACGTGTATTAACTCCTTACATCTTCATAACAATCCTGTGATCTAGGCATTATTAATCTCATGTTACAGATGGTGAAACTGACACACAGACAGGTTAAATAACTTGCCTAAGGTCATACAGCATAACTAGGATTCCAGCAGTCTGGTTGCAGAGCCTGTGCTCTGAGCCATTTTACTAAAGTTACAAAGATTAGGGTGTCTGTGCTCCCCGGGTAACTTACATACAGTCTTACAAAACCAAGTAACACTTTGTGTTACCAAATATGTTAGGTAATGCCTTTTTTTTGGAAAAAATCTTCTACATCTAAACTTTTCTCCACAATTAAATAATTAAGATTTTAAAAGTTCCTTCACTACCCCTCAACAGTAATTATTGAGGAAAACTAATTATACTAACATCAAGATAAAAGTGAATTTTTGTGGGTTTTCTTTAAGAATCACTTTGAATGCATCATGATTAGGTTGTTGAAAAATTATATTATCTATTTTTGTAAATAATTTTCATCAACACATTTGCTAATGTTTAATTTCTACATCTCAAATTGGATATCACTATTTTAAACAGTAAGTCGAACTTTGAAGCATAAAAATGTATACTTTTCCATGCTGATTTATAGAAAGGATTTTGGTTAATAGAGTAGGTGTGTCTGTGTGTAAACATTTGTATGTATATATTGTATATGTGTAGATGTTTTTCCTTCTTCAGAGGATAACTGATATTTTTTAAGCAAATTTTAATGCAATCTCAATATAAAAATCTTATGCTATTTTATTACTGAGATCTTCAAAACAAATGGAATTTACTAAAATTAATATTGACTTATCACTCCACCTGTTTTAAGAGGTATGATATTTGTGTGTGTACCTCTTTTCGAGGGGTAGTATTTCATATCAGAATCAGTCTTCTCTATGTAACACATACTCAGATGCTTGATTTGCTCTCATTGTGGCCGCATTCTGATTTTTCTGGCATGGGGTGGGGACGGCGCCTGACTGGCAGCTCTGTCTTGTGGTCTGGCATGGCCCTGTGTGCAGTGCTCATGGCAGGGGCTGACTTGCTACAGGTTGGCATAAGCTCAAACATAGATTAATTCCAAAAATCTTTTCATTTTATCTCAATTATATTAAATACCTAGACACATGTATAAAATATTTGCACGTCCATAATAGAATTCATATTTCAGGGGTCGCACTGGCAAGTCACACTGACTTGCTTTGTTTTGACCAAAACTTTGGTACGCAGGATTCATTAGTGTCGCCAAATCAACCCATTAACATTAGAATTTTGAAAGAAGGATTTGAAGTAATTCTTTCTCTAGTCAAGACAAACCTCTTTACATTTTTACTTTGTTGCCATTTATACCACCTAGACTCTGTTCCTATATTATGTTTTGAGTTTTAATTCTGTGAGACTTGGAATCTCTTCCATTGAGATTGTGATAAATTGTTATACGTTTGATGGGAGGCTGCTCACCTTACATTATAAGATGACCCAGCAGAGATAAGTATAAAATGTTTATGGAAAAATAGAAAGTATGGAATTTGGTCAGGCCTTTGAAACTCAACTTGCAGTGCAACCTCTGAATTACTTTGCTAAATCTTCTCCAATGATCTTTTACTCCATCTTTCTCATCATGCTGACTTGTCTCTCCTCTGTCTGTTCAGCAGTGGGAGACATTTAGTGAACGCTCTTCAAGCTCACAAACTCTGACCCAATTTGATTCTAACATTGCACCAGCTGATCCTGTAAGTCAATCACTTAGCTTGCTTGTTTGAAATTAATTTTATTAACCCAAATTTCCATTCGTTATGGTTTTTAGCTGATATGCATGATCGAGTGGAGTGCTTAGAGGGAAATGGTGGCAGGCTTTTCAATTTTTGTGTGCTTAATGGTGGAAAGATTTTTTTTAATCATTTTTTGTATTTTCTAATTATTTTGATGAGAGAAAACTATATGTTTTTAAAATCTAGTATATGTGTCTAAGGAAGCATTTTGTGAAAATTGATTTAGCTGACTTTGTTTTCATTTGCTAGTTAAGTGTATGTTCTAGTAAACATAAACCATGTATCTCAGTGCAGTGACACTTAGTAAATACTACTTTATTTGTATGCTTACACATCATGTAATATGTACTTTGTATGTAAATATGCGGTGTCATCTTTCATTTTAACAGTCCAGATGGAATGGCTTTGACTTAATTAGTATGTTGAGTTCTGTTAAAGAGAATTAAGTTCAGCAAAAAAATAGAGTTGTTGGTCACAGATTCGCATTGTGCAAGGGAGCCTCTGTCTTGTCTTCCTGTGGCTCACTGTGTTGCTTTGAAAATGCTACAAAGTTCACATCCCAATTTAAAAAATAAATTCTGTCCCCACATAATTGCATATAGACCCTACCTGTCCCTCAAATTATTTGAAAACTTCAAAACCTTAGCTATTAATCATTCTTCTCACTCTTCACTCCTGCTTTTCCTTTTATTTTTATTTTTTTCTCTTAAAGAGGAGGACATGCTAATAGGCACTTTTCAAAAGAAAAGAGGAAGTAGGAAGGAAAGAGTAAGGGTAGGATTTTTAAAAAAAAATGAGTTGAGTGAAAAGATACGAAAGAAGTGACATCTTTTTAGATGTTTCTGATCAAAGAGCCATTAATTTTGAATCAAGCATAGCAATGGCCTTATTTGATGTGGATTTGGGAGAAATGGCATGTAAAGATAGTTCCTTTTGATGGCTGCATTGTATTCCATTGTGTGTGTGTGTGTGTGTGTGTGTGTGTGTGTGACACACATACACATACCACACCTTGACGTTTGCAGTGAGGTGCATGGAACAAGAGGGTATTATGCTACGCGAACAGAGAAAGACAATTATCATATGATCTCTCTGATAGTAGGAATTTGAGGGGCAGGGCGGATGTACGGTACAGCAGCATACTGTATTTTTATGCTCTAATCTATCTCGTAACCCTCACTGCTCCATTTCTTTTGGTCTCTTTCTGGAACTTTCCTTTTCTTCCATTCATATCTGAAGGTGTCNCTTATGGACATTGGGGAGGGTTTGTGCTATGGTGAGTGCTGTGAAGGGTATAAGCCTGATGATTCACAGACCTGTATCCCTGGGGCAAATAGTAATAATAATAAAAAAAGATAGTAGTTCATCTTCAGTAGTTTAAATTAATGGATCTTATCTGTGCTTTACAATTTTAAAGAGTTAATCTGTTTGTGAAATAGGTTGCTGTTACGTAGAATTCAAACAGATAAAGTATGGAAGTGTTTTAAGTGTCTGTTTCATAGTTTATTAATTATTTATGGTCCAATTAATGTGTAGATCATCTGTGCCCTTTGCTTTTCTTATTGCTACTTTGAGGGAATTAATCTTTGGTTTCAACCTAAAGATTAAGGAGGAATAAAAAAGCAAAACATGATTTCTGCTGCTTCTTAGCAGTTTTGATTAAGGTCTCTTGGGAAGTGACAGATGCTGTAAGCTAAAAGAAAGTTTACCTTTGCTCTAAGGTTGATTTCTCCATATTATTCTTATCTCCTACTTACATAGTCAAGTTAATTTTATTTAAAATACTTAATAAAAAATGCTTTATTGAAAAGGCAAGTTAGATATAGGAATACAGAATTGCTGTTTTATTCTCCAACCCTTAAGAGATGGTGAAAATAAATATTCACAGTGTTATGATTTTTTTGTCAGGCCAGGAAAGAACATTATATATAAAAACATAGAACTCAGAGGCAGAATAAATTGACTCATCACTGGCAGGAAGTGCCAGGAAATATTTGACTTCATCATAGTGATGTTCTTGTAACCTCTTAGAAAAAATATCCAAATTTGTGAATTCTAGGTCTAGTGTTTAAAACGATATGGCTCAGTACTTTCTTTTGTTATCTGTAGTGTGGCAGGAGGCTCTAGGAAATTAAAAATGGTTAATTGCTATTTTAAACCTGAATTTAGATCTGTAAACTTGATAAAGTTGGCAATCTTAAATATTTATTTCTTTATTTGTTTTTTAAAGATTTTATTTATTTATTTGAGAGAGAGAGAGAGAGCAAGAGCATGAGAGGGGAGAAGGTCAGAGGGAGAAGCAGACTCCCTGCAGAGCTGGGAGCCCGATGCGGGACTCGATCCTGTGACTCCGGGATCACTACCTGAGCCAAAGGCAGTTGCTTAACCAACTGAGCCACCCAGGCACCCAGTTTTAAATATTTATAATCTGGTACCTAGAAATATCTTTTTTTTTTTTAATGGTGATAAACTTAAATCTTAACTTTGTTCCCCAACTAGTGATCTCACTTTAAACTTGCCATTAGGAGAATGCCTGTTCGCATTGAGGATCTAAGTTCTTATCCTTCATTTAATACTTCCCTGGCAATGTGCCTTCTACAGAACACAGCCTATACCCATAATCCCAAATGATCCTTTGCAAGTCTTCTATAAATAATTATAAGTGAGTAAATAAGGTCTGTACAGATTAGAAGAGAATCATCTAAAGAAAAATGTCACTGCAGCTCTAATATGAATTTACATACCTTACTGTGTTGAAAATATTTATGGAATATTTTTAAAAAGCTTAAATTTGACAACTAGCCATTTGCTCAGTAAAGTAAAAGTCTATGAAAAGCCCCACATTTCTCTGTAGCACTTAGAGACATCTGTATCACACAGTGCAGTGATCTCACATGCAAACTGAGATGGATAATTATTAGGCTCCCAGAATTGTAATGAAATTGAGTTTTTGATATCTCATTTCTAGAAACTTGATTGCTTTTGTTGAACTGCTTATCGTTGATAGCCTCTGGTAGAAGAATCTGCTTCTGCTACTAAATTCTAGACTGATGAGAAGTGTAATGCGCTTGTCTTTGACATGATTTGTGCCTGATCTTGAGTGCTATAGAACTTCTGAGTAATTCAGGGTATAAAAAGGAAGTTCATTTGATTACTGATTATGGCCAGTCAACTCACCTGGTTTGGTGGAGCCCCCTTCTGGGTGCCTGTGATATTCTCTAGGAGTATAAAATGTCAAAAAAAAATTCTACTCTTAAGTAGACCACAGCTTAATCATGATAAGTTGGTGGTTGTAATATAGCTCATTTTGATAATTATATATAGCTGTGAACAAAGTTGTGGGCATAGAACTGTTTGTATGCTGAGTTTTCAAAGAAACTGAACTGACAGAAGTGGACAAGGGCATTCCAAGCAGAGAATATCACAGGCAGGATCTGTTGAGTGTGCTGGGAGTGTAGAGTAGACATGGGGGTGGGGGGGTGACAGGGCTAAGGAGTGTGGGTGAAACTAGACTGGGAAGATCTTTAGGTGCTAGACCAAGGATCTGAACTTAATTTCATAGACATGAGGAGCCAGCCAGGAATGCCATGAGAAGATGGGGGTGAGAAAGAGGCATTTGGGTAGATCACTCAGGCAACAGTATGAAGGGTCAAGAGAGACCAAGATGATGAGTGACACAGAAATGAGAAGTAGAGAGGCTGGACTCAGGCAGGATAATGGGATTTAAGGCAAGTAGAAAATACAGTAGATGAGCATAATACATTCAATAAAGTGTACATAAAATCAGATGCCCAAATAGATGGCATAAATATGCTATGAGTGATTAAGAATGGGTTTCCTGAAGGTGATGAGGTGACTTGAATCGGTAGAGGAAACTGGGCAGAGCCTGCTAGTCAGTCTTTATACTTTTTTCTCTATTTTTAAATTAGAGGATGCTAATTTGGAGCATCTGATGGCTCAGAACACAGAAGCATATTAGCATTCGTGGTTCTTCATGATGTCAAAATGCTTAGAGTCAAAGCTCTCTATCCTGCAAATCACAAACATAAACGGAGCTTCTGGTATATATACTAGTTGGAGGTTAGGCCTGTCATCTGTGTAAAGCTCTGCAAGGAGTTGCCTTGTCCTGCTAGCAGCCGGACCTGGTGCACCAGAACCGTCACAGGCTCACAGCCTCCAGTGGGCGTGGCTGAAGTATGTGACACAGAATCGATTTGCTGGCACAGAAACATGCAGATTATTTGGAGGATGGCTAGAACATTCATGATTTTCTTTTCTTGGAGTTATTATCATAGCCTTCCATGTATTATACTAGAAATATATGAAAAGGTTAACTTCATAGTTCCAACTGTTAAAAGTTTTATAGACCTGATTTTAAGATTTTTTTTTTTTTTTTTTTTTTTTTCTTTGNAGGCAGGCAGAGAGAGAGGAGAGAGGAGGAAGCAGGCTCCCCGCTGAGCAGAGAGCCCGATATGGGCCTCGATCCCAGGACCCTGGGATCATGACCTGAGCCGAAGGCAGCGGCTTTAACCCACTGAGCCACCCAGGCGCCCTAGACCTGATTTTATACACACAGAATATATATTAGATGAATATACGAGTTAAAACATCTAACAAAAAAAGACTAATAGATTTTTTTTGCATGTTTTTTCCTAGCTTGTTTTGGTTTTGGAATAAGAATTAATTGTCTCATGAATTATCATCTCTTTCTCCTTTGATCTTGCCTTATAAGGCTGAATTCTGATTCTTATGACATTTATTTCTGCCACTAAAATTGTGAGTTAAGGAAGTAGTAGTTATTCCTAAAGCTGTGTTTTTATAACCATGACTACAACAAAGAACATCTTAAGTGTATTGTTAAAAATATTTTCCTGAGAGTAACTCATTTTTCTGTGAGCAATCTAAACTTTTATCCAGCTATATAATATTCATCTTTCTAACTAATTTTAGAGTTGTAGGGGAAATGCTCTGCCCACAATCTTGCTGGTGTGGGAGCAGAAAATTACTGTGAATGGATCTGTCAGTATAATTGCAACAAAGAATTTGTTTGTTATAAATCGGTTGAATGTAGAGATTATGACAGTAAGCCAGGGAGACCTGTCAGATACGAGACAGTATGTTGGAATGGAACTTTCTCTAGCAGAGGCTTTGTGTTACCTGGTACTCTCAACCAAAAATGGTATCTGACTTAAACTGAAAAGTCATTATCCTTCACACTGAGTTATAAACAACTTGTAACTAGATATTCAGAATTTAAGGATCTCAAGTTCAGTCTTAAGCAGCAGCATATACAAAATATGAACTGACGCCTCACAGAAGGAGCTGAGCCTCTTTAGCAGTACTGGTCTCTTGCTGTTAAGCCAAATGCTCCATCCTATTCTGGTTCCTCCCTGTGGGCATCAGCTTCCAGGACCAGGTGTCCCCAGGGGCACCTTTCTCATTTTATTCTCTTTCTGAAAGGCTTGTCTTCATCCTCTCTTCTTACTTTTGCTGTTTGTATTCTTTTCAAAAAGTCTGTACTACCAGTTTCCTTACTCCTCTGAATAGACTTGCCACTCATGACATTAAGATGATTATTTCAGTCATGAAAAGGTTTAAGAAAAATACTGAAATGTTGAAGAGTAGGATTAATTTATGCCTCTTTAAAAACGGATGCCTTTGTGGCAGTTTTAAACAGCTCTATAGAACTAATCTGTAGAAACCATGTATCGTGCTGACTGTTACAATATAGCAGGCACTATTACCTTTGTTTTATATGGGAAAAAAAGTAAATGTCAATTTTCTTTTCAGCAGTTTAGGGGAAAAAAGTTCAGTCTATTAGTCTTTGGGTTCTCATGAAATAGTTCACTTTAACCTCAAAGGTTCAGATTTGTATAATTTTATGAGATCATCTTACACTTTGCCTTTGAATATTATCTTCAACTGTAGGTAGTTTTAGAAATCTTTTTTTTCCACTCAAATCTTTAACCACTCAAACGTTAAAATGTACTTTTTATAAAAGAAATCAGATTATTAGGCACGCATAGTGAACTTGAGTTTTTACATGTAATTCTAAAACTTCTAATTAAGAAATTTATTTTCATGCTTGCCTTAGCATAAATGAGAAAGTCTGTTTAAAGTGTTGTTAGTTTTGATTATTTCATGGTATCAGCTTGGCATTTTTAATGCAAAGTCTGTATTTCCTCCCATCTGTCTTTAGGATACTGCTATTGTTCACCCAGTTCCCATTCGTATGACTCCAAGCAAAATCCACATGCAGGAAATGGAATTGAAAAGAACTGGCAGTGGTAAGGAAGCTGTTGCTGGGTTATATTTCAGATTAGCATCAAACTGGAATACACAAATAATTATTCTTTGAGGGCTCAGATTTCTTACATAATTGTTTATTTTTTAACAGTACTTTCTGGAAATACACATATATATGTATGCTTGTATATATTGTTCAATTTATATTAGTTTCAAAAGGGAAACTCTTGAGGGATTCCTGAGTAGTTCAGTCAGTTGGACACCCAGCTCTTGATTTTGGCTCAGGTCATAATCTGAGGGTCTTGGGATCCAGCCCTGTGTTAGCCTCCGAGCTCAGTGGGGCGTCTTCATGAGGATTCCTCTCTCTCTCTCTCTCTCTCTCTTTCCCCCCTCTCCTCCCACACACACTCTCTCGCTTCCTTTCTCAAATAAATCTTTTAAAAATTTTTAAGAAAAGGGAAACTGTTGAATTTATGTTATAAAGTTTAAAAATAAGGACACTTGGAAATGTAACTTTTCTAATACCCTGTGGGTTGTGTTTTTTTTAAGATTTTATTTATTTATTTTAGGGTGCGTGTAAGCAGGGCGTGCAGGAAGGGGCAGAAGGAAAGGGAGAGAGGATCTTAAGCAGCCTCCACGCCTGAGGCATCCATCACAAGACCCTGAGATCATGACCTGAGCTGAAACCAAGAGTCGGTCACTTAACTGACTGAGCCATCCATGTGCCCCAACCCTGTGGGTTTTTGTGATAACTGCTGTGAACTTACATTTAAAGTATGTTCAGATTTTAACTGAGGAGATATATGTTAAAATAAATTTTGACTTTGACATTGTTTTGCTTAAACTCTTGAAGTTTCTCCTCATTTTAGATTAAATGTTTTAGTTAGAGGTATATATATTTTCTCAGAAGTATATTTATTTTCTGTATAAGTCAACATCATAAATTACTTACTTTATAACCATTTGTGTGGTGTTTTAAACAGTTACTCTGAAAAGATAAAATCAACAGAGTATGAACATGTAAATTGACTATTTTTGTTATAACCTATCTTCTGTTATAGCAAAAAACAAAATTCTATGTGGAAAAGCTTATATTTTTCTTAAAAATGCTATCTTGTGTTACATCTTATGAGGTTTACCTGCTACTTCTTTGGAATATATAAATGAAGCCTATAAATGAAGTTTATGATTTATTAATTCAATTCTTGTATTTTTACCTATTAATTCTCTATTAGATCATACTAATCCCACTAGCCCATTACTTGTGAAACCATCTGACCTGTCAGAGGAAAGTAAGATAAATTCATCGGTGAAATTTGCTTCTGGAAATACTGTAGGTAAGTGAGAAATAGCATTACGGTTTCCATTTGAAGTTGATTAAGTCTGGACTTAGAATCTGAATAATTCAAATATAAAGCTATTTCATATTACCTTTACTCAATAAAGTGGAGATTAGTCAACTCTTTTAAATATTCTACCCTCTCTATTTGAGGAAATGGTTACTTACTGCCACCTAGACCTGCTTCTGTTTGCCATCCCTCTTGGTTAACCACATTTAGTCCATGGACTCTTCCCCCTCGCTCCTTTGTCTCACAGGAAATTGTGTGTACATTCATTTATTCAGCCCAAGTTAAAGGAATAGTATGTGGCAGGCTCTGTTCTAGACACGAGGGATTTAGCAGTTAAAACAGAAAAAAAAATCTTTGCCTTTATGGAGCTTATATTCTGTAGGGGATGTAAGAGAAAAAAAATAAAACAAAAATCTTAACTCCCGTCTTAGGAGATAATTAACACACTTGATAAGAATAAAGCTGGGAAAAGGAAGCGGGAGTGACATTTTAAAGTGGTCAAAGAAGACCTTACCAAAAGATGACACTTCGGTTAAAACTTGAAGGAGATGAGGGATTCAACTCTATCTGAAGGAAGGACGTTTCAGGCATAGGAAACAGCACATGTGAAGCCCTGTTTAGAGAACTGCCTTCTGCTGGGAAGAGCAGGCCAACACCTGGAATAGACTTGGCATATTTGGCAGGCAGAAGTAGCAAGTGTCAAGGGGTAATCAGGGAGCAGTGTAAGAGTGGCTTTTACTGAATAAGACAAAAAGCCATTAGAAGATTTGTTTTGTTTTGTTTTTAAGATTTTATTTATTTATTTGAGAGAAAGAGCAACTGAGAGCATGAGAGGGGAGAGAAAGAGCAACTGAGAGCATGAGAGGGGAGAAGGTCAGAAAGGAGAAGCAGACTCCCCACGGAGCGGGGCGCCCAATGCGGGACTCGATCCCGGGATTCCAGGATCATGACCTGAGCCGAAGGCAGTTGCTTAACTAACCAGCTGAGCCACCCAGGCGCCCCATTAGAAGGGTTTGAATGGAGAAGTGATGTGCTCTGCCCTTCCTTTTTTTACGAGGATCACTATGCTGTATTGGTAATAGGCCCCAAGAAAGCAAGGGTTGAAACAGGAAAGACCACTTAAAAAACAATTAGAATAATACAGGGAAGAGAAGAGGACGGCTTGGCCTAGGGTGGTAGCAGTAGAAATGCTGACAAGTGGTCAGATTCTGCCCATATTTTGTAAGAAAAGAGCATAGAATTTGTTTACCTATGTGATACAGGTTGGGGGTGGGAGGTCATGGGAAATTCAGGGAATTTTGGTCTGAGCCACTGGGAACTGAGGAAGGCCATGGTAACAGTAGGTTTGTTGGGGGTAAACAGAAGTTGAATTTTGGGCATCTCAAGTTTGAGATGCCTGTTGGTACATCCAAATGGAAATATGTTAGTTTTAGCGTCCTTCCTGTACCAACTAAACAATTCAGTTATTTGCTAAGAAAAAGGAAAGGAATACATTTTGAAATGAAACTAAACCAAATAACCAGTCCCTTCAGTTTGTAATCCTTGAAAGTAAGTAGCAATGTTCCTTCACATTGTCCCTGAGTTTCTAATTTAAAATTTGTCATTGCGTCACAACCATTAGTCTGCCTCTAGGACTCTGCTCCTTCATAAGATTTTGAGGATTTGGAAAAGGTATTTTCTCAGGTGAAAAATGGGAACTGTCTGGCTAATCTCATAAATTTTATTGTCTAAGCATATTTTTATTCCTGTATTAACTTCTTTGGATTATAACTTGTTTTGTGTGTAGTATTTCATTTTATAAATATGCCATGGTTTACATGATTTATATTTAATTTTTTACATTTAATAACACTAAGGTGAACTGTTAACCTATTAGCCAGTCTAAATATCTCTGATTTGAAATAATAATTATTATATTTGTTTAGAGTATATAGGGTAAAAAGTGAATAAAAAATTATTATTAAATAGGATATATTCCATTTATCAGCAGATGGGTACAGTAGTTCAGACTCTTTTACTTCGGACCCAGAACAGATTGGAAACAATGTAACTCATCAAAGGTCAGTATTTCTGTCAATAAAAAGCATATTAAAATATCTTGTTACATTTTAATATTAAGAATTCTTTTAGAACCAAGTATGAATTACTTTCATCTCTTTTTCAGTTCTCTGAAGGCTGTTAGGTTACCTGTTGATTTACATAGAAGGAAAATAATTTTGATTCTTTTCCAATTTTAATAGAAAAGCAAGAGGAACCCTTATTCCCATGGTATTCTCTGGAAAGCCAAAAAAGAGCTATAGTAGCATTAGCAGTTTAATATAGTCCTTTTTGTAGGTAAGCAGTTGAGAGTCTGTTTAAGTAATGTTCAGATTTCCTTCTATAGCCTTATGGCAAGTGCCCACAGAATTCTGTATTTTAAGATGCCATCTAGAAGCACACACCTAGTGTTGGGCTACCAACCTCTCCTGAAGGTCTGTGTTACATATAACTTCTCAGGCACAAATAAAAAAGGTATGGGATAAGGGTGAAGGTGGCAAGGGATTTGTCTGCAAGGGCTTAACCATCCGCTAAAAATTGTGTGCAGGACAGAAGCATTTTTCCCCCTCATCTTTATACATACTAAGTATCCTTTTGCCGCATGCTTGGAGAATATAGAGACTAATAGTATAGCCTCTCAGAAGAACTTCCAGAGACAAAGACTGCTTCTTTGTATAATTATTTCTCTTCAGTCATCTTGGATGTTATTTTCATTTTTATACCTATAAGTGAGGATCAGATTACCAGAGTCCATCAGACTCTTTCCAGAATACAGAAGGCTTTGGTGGCAAAAAAGTAAATCTCTAGGGCGGGTCCAGAATGAGCACAGCCGCCATTATATAGTGAGATTGCCTCTGGGGACGCAGGAATGGGCAGCTCAGGTAGCTGAGCAAGATTCTATTTCAGCTTAGCAGACTTCAGACCTTAAAAAAGGTGAAAGCTAACCATGTCTGAAAGTAAAGTTTCCCTTTTTTTGAAAATGGTTTTTCAAACTAATACTATCTTTAATTGAATGGGAAAATGTTACTAGGTTTGTGTCTACCTTGAACTCATGTTAATAATGAACTTTCTTTTCAAATTTTTTGAAATTTTAAAAAATGTATAATTATGCTTCATAAAAAGATTATTTGCCACATTAAATAATTACTTGTTTAGTGCATATCATAAACAGTCTTGTCCTTATTCATTGTAATACTTAGATTCCTACTTGAGAAAAATGTCACACCAGTAAGATCCTTTACCACTTAGCCAAGTTTGAATGCTTAAAAAGAAAAAAGCTCCAGTACCGGTAGCATGACCAGTTGTAACGGGGTGAATTTTATAGGTCTCATTCAGGAACGTCGCCTGATAACACTGCACCACCACCTCCCCCTCCAAGGCCACAGCCTTCTCATTCCAGATCATCCTCTTTAGATATGAATCGGACCTTTGCAGTCACCACAGGTAGGGGTTAGAGAACCATGATATCTATTATCATTTGATTTTAAAGTTCGTTAAAGAGCACATTTTATTTTATTTTCTCTTACTATGTCTTATTTTTTTATCTGAAGAAAAATTTTGAGTTTAAAAGGTGTCAGATGAGAGAAAAATTTTTTCCCTTAATGTGTTTGAGTGAAAATGATAAAGATAGGAACCTGAGAGATGCCATAAGAGATTTTAAAACAAGCATGTGGAGAGATCAAGGAGGGAAAGCTGCTAGGTCTTCAGTTAGTTGACAAAGGAGAGAGAAGAATCATAGCTTACTCTAAGCTTTTACTTTTTATATACCTGGTTTTCTTGTTACCAATAAATGTTGATCAAAATAGAAAAGTTAGGAGCAGAGGGTGATGATGTTCTGTTTTTGGACATTATGGGTTTGGAATGGTGAGGAAAACAGAATGTAATAGTAGGCCATTGGACCTGTGGGCTAAGAAAGATTGTATTATTTGAGAATCATTTGCATAGAAATGATTGAGTAAAGTATTAAATGCAAAGAGAAAATTTGGAAGTCTGCATATTTTATAGCTGAAGAACATTCAGAAATAGAAGAAAGCCAAGAATGTTTAATATTATGGAAACAAGCATGTCAAGAGTACCTTGTGCAATAGAGCAAGAGAAATGAGGTCTGAGATAGAGTGTCTGGGTGGCTCAGTCAGTTCAGGGTCCAACTCTTGATCTCAGCTCAGGTCTTGATCTCAGGATCATAAGTTCAGGCCCCCACACTGGACTCCATACTGGGTGTAGAGCCTATAAAACAACTCCCTAAAAAAAAAAAAAAAAAAGATATGAGGTCTGAGAAAAGGCATGAGCCTTGGTCATTAGGTCAGACCTAGACAGTTTTATAAGATACTGAATGCCTTCCGATACTTACCAGGCATTCTTAGAAGTCTTTATCATTTGATCACATTCACCCCCCCACCCCCTGTTTGTTCTACTAGCAGAGTATGTATTTACTAAAAAGATGAGTTGTGTATTTACTTAGGACAACAACAGGCTGGAGTTGTTGCCCATCCTCCTGCAGTGCCTCCAAGACCACAGCCCTCACAGGTAATTCTCCAACATATTCATTACTGAACAATTATATTTGTCTGTTAGGGTTTGCTTCTACTCTAGAATTATTTTGAAGATCAGGAATTACCTAATTGTCATTCTTAATCATTCAGGGAAGCTAAGCCTTATTTTGGAAGTCAAGAATAATGACTGGGGTTATTTTTTGAAAGAAACTTTAAAAGAGGACCAAATGATAATGTCTTGATAATGGAAGGTTTAGTGGAGAGAACAGTGGGCTGGGAGATAGGAGGTGTCCCTGTGTGTCCTGGATCTAGCGGAGGCTCTATGACCTCGCTGCAACTCCCTGGAGATGTTACTCCATCGGTAAAGGAAATGTAAGATGACCTACCTCTTCATCCCTGCCAGGTGGAAATTGTTTCCATCCAGTAGGTTCTAAGACAGATTCTGGATTATAGCTGATAGTTTTGTGTGACTAACTGGCTGACTGCCTTTTACAGGAATGAATTTGGTTGATTTTTCTGAGTTAGATTCTTACAATGAAGTTGGTTATTTGAAGTTAAAAAGTTGGTTTTTTAATCATAAAAGATACTGAAATTTGAATATTTCATTTATCTAAAGTACCAGTGAAAATACTTGTATTGGGTTGAACTGTGAAACCCAGTGAGTTGGTCCCTTGACTCAAGACCAGTCCGGTGGGGAAGACAGACTTATAAACAATTACAGTAGAAGGGCTGTGCTAGATATATTTATGAAATGCTTCAGCACAGCTTGACTAACTAGTAAAGTCAAGGATCACATTGGAAAAGTGTTAAGTAAAATGAAGGAAGTGAGACTTTAAGCAGAGACTTGAGAGATCAAGTTGTATTTTTTGGGGAGAGGGCACTCCTGTCAGAAGGAATGACGTGGCCTGGCATATTCCAGGAAACAAGAGTTCGTTCAGTGCCACTGTGAATGATGGGCAGTGAGGCTGAAGAGGTGGGAAAGGGGCAGAGTATCTCTGTATCGTACTAAGGACAGAATTCTTATAGAAAAGAGAATTGTTAAAGGACAAGCAGGGAAGAGCCTGCAGATTTATTCCTGTAGCATCCTGTACTTTGCGGTCATAAATCTCATGCTGTGTCTTAAGTCCTTGTGTGCTTGTTTCTTATCCTGCACTGCACTGTCTGCTTCATTAGGGCATCGGCCTTATTTGTTTTCACTGTAATTTCCATAGTGCTTGGCCAGAAGTTACATACTCACATGTATTTTTGGATTGAATATTTTAGAAGGATTGCTCTGGCAAAGGAGTGGAGAACGAACTGAAGGGAAGTACACTGAAGTGTCGGGAGGATAGAGGAGTGGTTTTCACACTTTAAAATAACCTTTTTAGAAACATTTTAAAAAATAACTTGTTAAAAGCACAGACTATTGTGCAGTAACCTAATTAAGAAAAAAGTTAGATCCAAGTAGAGAGTCAGAGAGTAGAGCCAAACCCTTCCTCTCCTATAATGTACTTTCTTTGCAATAAGAATTTTGTAAAAGTATCTTTCTTATTGAAGGTTTGTCATCTTAATTTTTTGAGTGTCTCAGCATTCCACTTATAGTTTTCAGAGCTAGATGCTACCGTTGCTCATCTCCCTGAATTTACAGATAACAAAGCATCTGTACAGTATATTTTCAAAGAAGAAGGTCGCTGACAGCCATAGACTAATAAAGCATGTGTTCCTCCCTCTTAACCCACTGTGTAGGCTCCTGGTCCCGTTGTGCATCGCCCAGTGGATGCCGATGGCCTAATCACTCACACTAGTACCTCACCCCAGCAGATACCAGAACAACCAAATTTTGCAGATTTCAGCCAATTTGAAGTATTTGCTGCATCAAACGTCAATGAAGAACAAGATGATGAAGCCGAGAAACATCCAGAGGTCTTACCGGTCAGTTTTCAAGGGCTTATCTAATTTTCTGCTGGGAAACTCTTCCCACATTATATTCATAAGCAGGTCTATAAACAGAGGAACCTCTGAAAGAGTAGATATCAGAGTAGACATCAGCAAGTAAAATATCCGCTGCTGCTGCTTTAGAGAATTTATATTCCCTAGGTCTATGCTTCTTAATTACTTAATTGGCCTTAGATACCTGCTGGTTACAATATAATGCCCAGTAAGAATCAGAATCTGGGTAGAAGTTAGCTGTCATGGGAAAAGGCACAAACACAACCATCCGGGCGTGGCTGAAACACTGCTCAGGGATTTGGATCTGATGTGTGATTTGGTGAAGATTCCCATGTAACAGGTGGCTATGGTTACCATAGCTACACTTCATGTGTATGATGTAAGTCATGTTAGTTAGACCTACAGGCCACGGGCTGCCAGATTCCATCTTTGCAGAAGGTGTTTGGAAGATGCTGTTCAGGTCTAATGGCAGAAACTTCTACTAGCCACTTTTTCCAACCTGAAACTCCGTCTAGCCCTGGGACCACTTGGGGTATGACCTGTGCCATCAGGAAGACAGGGGAGGGCCTGAGGGGAAGTGCAGGTGTGTAGAGGGTACTGGTACTCAGGCCTGTGGAGCAGAGGCACCCCCTCCCCAACCACAAGAACATTCCAAACAGTGCTCAGCTGCATCCTCAGCCCTTCCCTGCTCTCTGCCCTTCTGCAGGAGAGAATGGTCATTTTTACAGGGTCTTCTCACAGTCCTTATACTATGAGAATAAATATTTTCTTAACATTTTCCTCTCCAATTTGTTAACATGTTTAAACGCATAATTGTATACTGCTTGTGTATAATTAGGAACGATAATATATTCATCTCTAGGTTGAAAAAGCTTCTGATTCTGCAAGTTCTCTTCGAGTTGCCAAAACAGATAGTAAAATTGAAGAAAAGACAGCTGCTAGTGTTCCCGCCAATGTGGTACGTGAAGTCTTCTATAATATTGATTATTTTATACATATAAAAAGTTATATGACATCATTTTCACTTTGTAAGATTTTAAAGATGATGAAAATCTTAGAAATGAAGTTAACTGCAGAGTATCTAAGCCATTTCACTGCCTTTAACTGTAATATATTTGGTCTGTTTCAGAACAGGGTCTTCCCGTTCAAAAATTCTAGGAGGTGGTAGTCTGTCATCTAGTATATGGCATAGGTTCTCAGAATTTATCTGGGGATGACATTCTTCCACATATGGAAAGTACAGCTTCCTTATTGGGCAAATTCCATTTGTTTTACTGCAGTCGTAAGTATCATAGAGAAAAATTACCACCCCTTTAGGGGTGTTATACTCTGTGCTCATTTTCTTTGATGTTTTGGGGATAATTTCCCCCCAGAATTTTATTATGAAAATGTTTAAATGTACAGTAAAATTGAGAGAATTTTACGTTATATAGATCAATAAACCCACACTGTAACTGTACCATTAATATTTTACTATACTTGCATTGTCATATACCTGTCCATCCATCTATCTATAAGAAGGTCGATCCTTCTTATCTGTTTTTTGCTTTGCAAAGTAAATTATAGGTATTTGCATGTTTTTCCACTGAAAGAAGAGCTTTGGTAGTTTTTTTTCCCTTTTATCACCCAGATATTCCCAGTACTTATTACAGCATGTGTTTCTGAGAGTGCTTAAATTCTACTCTCTCGACACTATTTTGTACTATATTTTTATATTTTTTAATAGTAAATATAATTTTTGTCAGCTCACAGCAACAAATTAAAAATAGCACTAAACCAGAGATATGGCAGTTGATTGTCGTTTTTATTTATTAACGGATCAAATCAGGTTATGGTAAATACCAAAATACCATATTTGAATCTGTTGAGGGAAGATTCAGAGTTTCCAAGAGAATGTCCACTCATTCGAGAGTTACAATTTTTGTGCATTTTAGTTTTGTGAGTTTTTAAAGAATTGCCTAGCTTTCTACTTCTTTATAAATTGCTTTATTAAGATGACATATCTTAGGGGTGCCTGGCTGGCTCAGTCGTTAAGCGTCTGCCTTTGGCTCAGGTCATGATCCCAGAGTCCTGGGATCGAGCCCCACATCGGGCTCCTTGCTTGTCAGGAAGCCTGCTTCTCCCCCTCCCACTCCCCATTTGTGTTCCCTCTCTAGCTGTGTCTCTCTCTGTCAAATAAATAAAATCTTAAAAAAAAAAAAAAAGACATATTTTAGGATTTTTGACTAGGAAATCCTATGATGATAATGGATGCATATTTCTGGAGACTCCCTGTCCTCCCCCTTTTTAAAGATTATTAGAGAAAGCACAAGATGTGGGTCAGAGGGAGAGGGAGAAGCAGGCTCCCCACTGAGCGGGGAACCTGATGCAGAGCCTAGTCCCAGGACCCTGAGATCCCGACCTGAGCCAAAGTCAGATGTTTAACCTACTGAGTCACCCAGATGCCCCTGGAGAGACCCTTTTATATTTATTAAGCAGTATATATATTGAACATCTTCCTTGTTAATATTTAAACCATGAATATTATAGTTTTGAGTCAGACTTAGGTCTCAAGGAGCTAATGTTATCCTTTTCTAAAAAAGTGTCTGGTTAGGTACATTTCACAGTTGTCATGTCAACCAGGAACAGCCTTTTGCATTGAAATTTAACTTAGCTGTGTTACAAATATGTAAATTGTTTTAAAGTAGAGCAGGTGACTTTTAATTTTTGGAGAAGAAGCGGTGTAAAGAAAGCAAATGATGTTGTGAAGTGCTGAGTCACCGCGCATGTCTTGAAGATATCCCCATTGTTAACGGAGGACTTCTCTTGTAGAGCAAAGGCACCACACCTCTTGCTCCACCACCTAAACCTGTTCGAAGAAGATTGAAATCAGAAGATGAATTAAGGCCAGAAGTTGATGAACACACACAAAAGACAGGTGTCTTAGCTGCTGTGCTTGCATCACAGCCTTCAATTCCTAGGTAATCAGAGCTGTCCCTAGACAGCACTTAACGTATCAGAACGAAGGAAATTATGGTCAGACTGGCTCTGTAGTTGAACAGAGGGTCTCAGGTGTTCCTCTCTGAGAGTTTTTTGAGTAGTGGTAATATTCTCCCCACTTTCCCCCTTTCTGTTATCAGGCTCAATTCCAATTTTATTTTAACAACCTAACACAAACCCTAGAGCAGATTTTTTAAAAATTAGTGTAGAGTAACACTAAGATTTTAGCTATGGTTGCCCCGGACCGAGAATTGGCCAACTAGGGCCCGTGAGCCAAATTCATCCCATGGCCTGTTTTTGTAAGGCCCAGAGCTAAAAATGGCTTTTACATGTGGTTGTAAAAAAGAGAAGGGAGAGAGAAGAGAAAAAGAAACCAAAAACAAGAATATGCTGCAGAAATCATATGGCCCACAAATTAAAATATTTACTATGTGGTTGTTGATAGAAAACAGTTGCCTGCTCTGGACTAACTTAAAGTCAGGTGATTATACAGACGAAGAATGAAAACAGTAACAGTAATACTTAAGCTTCTGAAACTTAGATACTTTTGGTTGACCATTGAAACTGAGTAAGTAAGGTTGGGCTACACTATTAAGGCAAAAGATGGTCCCTCTACTTTCTGGATTTAGAGAGAGATCAGGGAAGAATGGAGAGAATTTAAAGATAAATGACAGTCATGTTTTCTTGCCCTGTTATCTTCTCAGGTCTGTTGGAAAAGATAAGAAAGCAATTCAGGCATCAATTAGACGCAATAAGGAAACCAACACAGTTTTGGCCAGATTGAATAGTGAACTGCAGCAACAATTAAAGGTATTCTGAATCTTTACTTGGGGGAGTTCCATGGATTCAGAACATCTCAGTTAGCTGGAACTTAGAAGTGATCCAGCATTTTTAAGCTCGTATGAAACTAGCTTACTGGGTAGTAAGAGAAATTTGTATCTAAAATGTTCTTTATACCACCTTTGAATCTTTTATATGAAAAGGAATTTTGTATACTCAATTATGACCTGATTATCTTGCTATGTGTGTGTGTGTATATATATATGGATGTGACATCACTGTTGCTATAATGTTCCTGAACTTTCATAATGAAACCCAAGAGAGGAAATGTGACTTCGGGTACCGCCAAGATGATATACATGGTTCCCTACACTCTTACTTAACTCTAAGATGACTTGAGTATCGATGTTTTATCCTTTTATCAAAGACAACTCAGAATCTATTAAAGGGAGTTAAACTGGTATAAAGAAGATGGGGACAATTGAGATCATTTTGCATGTGGAAAAGGGAAAACAAGCCTTAGGTAGAAGTGGTGCTTATGGGCCGTGTGTACTCCCATCATTTACACTTGAGAGGAATGGATTTGTTTTTCTTTCTTACCACTGTGATTTCTTTGAATCTTTACAAATAAAAATTAGCTAGAATCATTTATGGTTTACCAACATTATTAAGCATTCATATTTTATAAACCAGTAACTCTTACATCTTAATGTGTATACAGTTAATCAGGGGTCATGTTGAAATGCAAATTCTGATTCATACTAAGTATGGAGTGGGACCTGAGAATTCTGCATTTCTCATAAGCTTCCAGATAGTGGAAGTGCTGCTGGACAGTTGGTCCCACTTTGAGTAGCAAGGTATAAACCACAAAGACGAGAGAAAAGAGTCCTTGGAAGTGTAAAATGAATGAAAGTTAGTTTGTTCCCATAACATTCTGTTTGTATCCCTCAGGCTAGCGTTTATCACACTATCTGGTATTATTATCTATGGCACATTTGTCTCTCTGTCCTACTAAAATGAACTCACTGAGAGTAAATCATAATTTTTTCTGTTCAGGGTGACACTATATATATATTCCAAACCAAAATACCTTTGAGAGAAAAGAGAGAGGGATGTGTCAATATTCAGGCCGAACATCAGAAGTCAGCTGGGACTCCCTAGATAAATTTGTTACCATCCTGTCTCTATCCCTTAAAATCTAGCACACATTAGGATTTAATAAATACCTGCAAATGAATGATATTTTTTGTATAGCTCTTTGATCAAAGAAAATATTTATAGTCATTCTGTGATTATGAATTTGGTCTGTTGTAAAGGAGGAATGTCTAGTACCGTACCTCAATGATGGAAATTTTGTTGACACTGATTTTTCTGAAGAACTAAAGGTGCCTACAGAAATATGTATATAGGAGCTATTTTAAAAATCACTTTTCACATTATCTCAAAAAGAAAATAGGAAGTATGGTACGAAATAGAGGTGGTTCTGGTTAAAACACTATCAGCGTGTTCAAGAAAAAAAAGTCGGTGAGTTAGGATTCGTTGGCTCTCTGAAAAGACTGCTCAGAATCAACAGTGATTAGAAATTCTGATTGCAAAATAAATTTATTCTTTGTGAAACCAAAACTCAAATGAGGTTCAGGAGTTGTCACGACCAGATATAATCACCAAGGGAAAGATTCTGTGTTAATTGATTCATCTACTGTGACTACAGGGGGTAGGCTTTATGCAAAATGCATGCATTAATAGCATCATTTGCAAATATTGGCTTTTCTAATAATTAAAAAACATCTTACTACCAGGATTTATTTAGTGAGGAAAAGATTTTAATTAAGATCACATTCTAATAGTACTTACATATAAAGAAACTCCTTTGCTAAGTTGAAGTATCCTTTTAAAATATGAATGACTCTCCTCCCTTCACCTTCTTAACAAATTTAAATTGTTTTCTTGATGCTGAGTTGTTGTTAGATGTGCCTTCATTTTTATATACTTTGAAACATAACTTTGCATCTTTTTCAGGATGTTCTTGAGGAGAGAATTTCTCTGGAAGTTCAACTGGAACAGCTTCGACCATTCTCTCACCTATAAGCCAATTGCCGTTAACTGTGAACATACCCATTTTTAAGCAGTTTTGGGTTCAAGCCAGTTTGGAGACCCAAACGTTCAGCTCACTGCTTAATTCAACATTAAATTTTACGATTCTGTTTTGCCCTATATGTTCACCTGTATTTAAGTATCTTTTATTTTTTAATTTCAACAATAAAAGAGTCAGGATGACTTTTCCTGGAGGATATATTGTGTTTGTTGGCATAGCCCAAGCCCACTCTTCTTACTCCACAGCATTAGGATTATATAACATTGGCCCAATGTACTTGTGTGGCCAGAACCTCACACTGATTTGATTTACAGAATGGCCTTCCCATTTATATCTCAAGCACAGACTGAAATATTTGCAAAAGGAGACAAAAAATAGTCAATTTGTCTTTTAGGTTTACTCTTTTACATAAAGCATCTATATTTTGTAAAAATCTTGAAAATGAGTTTCCTACTGGATTTTTGATTTTAAAGAACTGTATTGGATGAAGCATTCTTTAACGGTAATCAGTGTTCTTTAGGAGTCACGTGGTACTTTCAGGCTTCAACTTGGGGGTTAGAATTTATAATTTTTCTAGTGAAAATTCACCAGTAACCTAAAATTGTTGTGTGAGATTTTAACTCAGCAGTCACGTAAACTCATGAAATAGCTGTGAAGTCAGGTTTTAATTGTCCCCTAGAAGCAAAGGGAAAGTGTTGAAACCACAAACGACATGAGTACTGTCCACATGGAAACCTCACCATTTTTTTTGCATGATTTATGCACTTAACTCTCAATTAGAAATTTAATGCTTATCAGTCGCTACATAGATTATTTTCAAATAATAATGTTTTAAAGCTTCTGAGGGCATTAATTATTCACAGAATAAATGGGAATTCCCTGAGATTTCTAGTTTACCTTCAACTATCTTGTCATTCAATCTTTGGCCACAGAGACTGGTTTTTCCTATTAACAGAGCTTCTGAAGTATGCCCTATTCAGGTTGAAAAAATGTCTTAGGATTTGTTTCATATTATATGATATATATATTTTGATCACATATGTAAATTTGCATTCACTGCTGACTAACAGCAGATATTCCCTTTAATGGTTTATTCTATGGGATCATAGATGTTAAGCTGCATGGATATATCATAACAGAATCAAAGTGTGATTTTACATTAATAAAACAGCACAATATTTTAACTTCTCTACATTTTTTAACAAGAATTTAAATTTTTAAGAATTAGAAGGAATTTGTATGTTTACTGAAAAGAGAAAATGTTTAAAATAGCCAAGTTCACAATCCTAGACTATACTAGTAGGTTTTTACTATCTTAAAGGAGAGAATGAAACAAAATGGAAACTGACAACTGAAAGCCTCCAAGAGCAATATCAACTTTAAGTAAAAAGTACTACTACTGCATACAGCAGCAGAAGTTTCCAGGTGGCTAACAGGTTATGGCTTCGGTTTATTAAATAATTAAATGAAGGTTTTAAAGATACAGAAAACAACCGAACACGTGTTTTGCTGTTTCTCTTCAAACAGAATTGTCTTAATTTCTTTATTTTTGTTTCTTTTTTAAAAATCTTTTATATTTTTATTAGAGAGAGAGATCACTAGCAACAGGGAGGGATAGAGGGAGAAGCAGACTTCCCGCTAAGAAGGAAGCTCCATGTAGAACTTGATCTCCAGGACCCAAGGATCATGACCTGAGCCTAAGGCAGATACTTAACCAACTGAGCCACCCAGGTGCCCTTTATTTTTGTATCTTAAAAGGTGTTTTTTTGTTTGCTTTTTTCCCAACAGCCTTCTTAATTGAACAATGTCTAATTTAACTTTTTAAAACCTCTTACTTGGAAGGTTTAAAAATTTTAATTTTGCAACCAAAAAACACTTAAAGACCACAGGAAAACTTTTTAGTACTTAGTAGGAGTTTATTTTTAATGCTCTCTGGAGGAATACATTCATATTAAGGACATTTGTGACAGGTATTTTACTAAATTGCCATTTATATTTTTTATACACATTTTAAAGTCAATAATTATATCATGAAAATTTATAAAGATATGATTGGTAAGTCAACAAAATATCTAGACTGATCATTTAAGAAACACTTTTTTATTCTGACTTTTTCATTAGATCATAAAACAAAACTTTAAATATGCAATTATCCTTGTTCTGTCAAATTTTACTGTCTACAAAAAAACTCCCAAAAGAAGTGCTTCAAAATTTTGGGACTTAGATTGTTCTTACTGTATATTTCTTTGCATAGTTGAACAGAGATGATAAAATTTAAAAGTTAGGAGGGGCTTTATGGATCATCCTCGTTCATTTTCCCTTCATCCATTAGAAATCATTCTGCTTCCTACTGGATCTTCTGGAACAGGGATCTCCCTGTGTTTGCCTGGGAGAATTAGCTCCCATAGTATTTTCTCACTTCTCCATACTACTTTTGATTGCACTTTGAAGTACTGACAACCATAGGAACTTATCATCCTCAACCTCTGTAGCACAAATCCATTCATGTTTTGGACCATGAAGAATAAATGCATTCTTGATATCTGTAAAAATATTTGAGGTCCACTAATTAATCTTGGTAGGTCACAATCAAAAGAAAAGAAAATGTTATAAAATTCAGGAATTGACCAAGTCATCTTCAAGAACTTTTTGAAAACTAAAAAAGTATTCCAACAAATACAAGTCCAGTTTAGAATATAACTTCCTAAAAATACTGAATAATTCAAATATAAAATAATCTTGTCTTTGTGATTGTTTAATTCTTTTTTTTTTTTAATTTTTTTTTTTTTCACAGCGGGAGAGAGATCACAAGGAGGCAGAGAGGCAGGCAGAGAGAGAGGGGGGAAGCAGGCTCCCTGCTGAGCAGAGAGCCTGATGCGGGCCTCGATCCCAGGACCCTGAGATCATGACCTGAGCCGAAAGCAGAGGCTTTAACCCACTGAGCCACCCAGGCGCCCGTGATTGTTTAATTCTAATCAGCAGTTATTTTTAAAGACTGGTAGATGATGTCATGTTCTTGAACTCCTTGTGTTGGCCACTTCAGAAGGAACTGGAACCAGTAAAGGTCTGCACTAAGAGTTGGTGCAGGTAGAGATGCTGAGAGCTAGGCCTGGACCACCTTGTTGGAATTAAGCCAACTATGTAGCTGAGTGCCAACTATCTAGCGGGTTATATAGTGATGTTTTGACACAGCATGGCTGACTAAAAGGAGATTGAAAGCAGATGTCCTGTCCTCTTTCACCATTCCCGGTGATTATCGATAACTAACTCATGTCAGCTGAGTTTGCTTTCTAGGTGGAAATATTTATTTTCACCTTTGGTGTTCATTTTTTCGTAGGCTCAGATTTAAAATGAGGCTAAAGCTAAAGGGAAACAGTCCTTTTTAAAAGGTGAGTTCCTTCTCTAAGACCTTCATTCCAACTTTAACCTAAAGTCCTGCCTTGATATGTGGTGAAGAGTATTAGAATGAGAGGTATTCCATTCAGATTGGCCAGCAGAAACTGAGAAAAGAGATGGATCCTTTTCAGCTTGGGAAGTAGAGTGTAGGATAACAACTAAGAATAGCCATAGTAGTTTTAAGTAGGATTTCTTTTTATAACAGACGATAGTTCTATTGAGTTTTTTAAAGAGTGAAATGTTTGTTACTAAACATCCTGTGCAAATCTGTCAGTTACAGAACTGTCAACTTGAATATGAACTTAAGGAAGAAAATGTACATAGATCTGTAATAATCGCTTCATCCTAGTGGAATGGAAACAGCATATAAAAATCTAAAATAGTAAAATCTATAGACAGTATAGAGTCCTAGTAAAATGGAAAAGTGATAGGTAAAAGTATAAAATTGTAACATTTACAAGCTGTAGTGAGTGGTGGCTCTCCTGTCTGATTGCTCCAAAGAACTCAGGATGATGTGGGTTCATGCTTCCCTTTGTGATTTTTGAAAGTTGTTTTCCTAATGTCGGGGTACATCTCTGACAATGCCAGCATTCCTTTCTTTTGCTATTTCCAAGATGCAAGTTTACATTAATGAAATTCCTAAAACTATTTGCAAACTTTTCAAATGACAATTCCAGTCGTTTTCCTACTTTACATTTTAATAGTTAATGAGCATTATGTAAGACAGCTTTCTAAAGGTCTTTAACTCTTGGAAGAAAAAGAATACATACATTTAGAATCTGGAATATCCTCTACAAGTAACCTATGAAGGGCCACTGATGCAATGAACTGATAGGTTGATTTCGAAGTCCTCTCAAATGGAGTGTGAGATGTGCCCCGACTAGAAACAAGCAGTGCATCATTGAAGAGGAAGAGACTGAGGTCACGGGTGTGTTCATAGAGCCTGTATTAAAGTGGAGAAGGGTTACATAGTAGACATACACACATGCTGTGTTACACAATTCACCGTCTTGGCGTTGATAAGCCAATAGTTGGCGCTTTTGCCCACTACAGACAGGTTGAAATGGCTCATTGGAGTTCTCAGTAGTTTTTCTCCTGGTGAAGCTTTGCGCAGTGGCAGTATCATAGCCAATGAGGTTTATCCGAGGCGCGATTATTGCTAGTTTTTCTCCTGGTGTGAATAGTCTGTCTCTCAGACCACTGCTATGAGTGGACCTCAAGATTTCTGGTGGAATGGTTTGAACTTACCCACTGGACAAGCATTCAGTGTGGGGATGTGGGGGAAAGAGACTTTGAACTTTTCCTCCTTTGCAACATGAATCGTGCTAGAGCTGTGTTAAACTTCTGTCAAGTTTGGTATTTTGTGTCTGATGTATTTGGGCAATCTGGGAAAGTAAGTATTTGGTTTGATTTCATCTTCAGTGTATCAGGTTGGGGTAGAGAAAAGCACAAGAAGCAATATGGCACAAGGTGTCTTAAGTACAAATCAGGGTAAAGAAAAATTTAACTACTAGGTAGGAAATTAGAATTTTTCTAATTATGGTTGGAGGGAAATCAATAGATAATACACTTCATCAGTATGAAAGGTGAGAATTAAGTAACTTCATTTTTGCTGAGGTTGCTATGATGGTCAACTGCAGGCATGTTTATCAGCAGGCAAAATGTGCCCTCAACTTCCATCTATTACCCTCTTTAGGCTGTTGTGTCGTTGGAGCCAGATCTTGTACTTGGCAGACGCCAATGTACTGTATGATGGGTTTGCTTGTGTGAGTACTCACCAGGGAGTCAAGCAACGTGTAGGGGAGGAGCTGGGGGAGCTCCCTCTCCCCAGTGTCCCCAGCCTCCCTCTCAGTTACTTGAAGGAAGGGAGTCCCATTTACTGGCTTGATGTTCAGAGGAAGTCTCATTTTTTATCTTCACTTTTTATTTTTTAAATTGTCATTTTAAATCTACATAAACTTTTGCATAAATGTTAAAGTGGCATCAGTTCATACCATTGGCTTTTTTAAGTGTCCTTTTTTGTTTCACTCTTTCTTTTTGCTTGACTCCTGCCTCCCTGTACTCAGGTCACCCAAGTTACCCAACTAGTAACTGTCTGCCTTTGTTTTCTTACTTGCTCAGGTAATCACACACGTATGTATATGTATACACATCTGTTTACAGGTAGGATGCCATTATTTTACAAAAATGGTAGTATCCACACTTTTTCGTGTTTCTCACTTAGCAATGGGAATCGCTTCGTTAACTGGTATGGCTTTATTTATTTATTTATTTATTTATTTATTTATTTATTTATTTTAAGATTTATTTGAAAGAGAGAATATAAGTGGGGGGGGCACGCAGAGAGAGAATCTCCAGCAGAACCTACACTGAGCGCAGACAAGCAGGACTTGATCCCAGGACCCTGATACCATGACCTGAGCTGAAATCAAGACTCAGATGCTTAACCGACTGAGCCACCCAGGTGCCCCTTTAATTTATTGTTTTTAATGGCCAAATAGTACTTTATGATGTGTGTAGACCATCATTTATTCAACTCTTCCTCTTTTGATGCATATTGGTATTTACAGGCTTGGTTCTCTTTCCTCCCTTCTCCTTTCCTCCTTCCTTTCACTAGTTCTTTATGGCCACTATGTGCAATGTTCGAATAAACTGGTCTTTACTTATAATCAAATCCCTTACATGTGTTGTTATTTCTAGCAGATAGGCTTGGGGGGTGGGTAGGATTGACTGGTCAAAGGTTTTATGTATATTTATCAAAACCTCCAGATTGCTGTCCTTAAAAGCTATTATAATTACCATTTAGAATCCACTTTATATGATAATAGCTCTGACTTGTACATAATACAAACTTTAATGTCCCTCTAAATTACCTGGAGATTTTTGTTAAAATGCAAATTTTGATGTGGTAGAAGTAGAGGAGCCTGAGATTTTCTGCATCTCTAACAGCTCCCTGGCGATGCTGATGTGCAGACCACATTTTGAGGAGTGAGGCAGTTAAATCATCTGTTAGTTAGAACCATGTCATGCCAAGTGAAGGACTGGATCCAGGACTTAAAACATTTTTGAGGAGTACTGTATATTTCAGGTTCAGCTATTCAGAGAGTGTTGGTGAGGTCCCGGCTATGTTGGCTGTGTGAATGAACAGAAATGCGGTGGTCACCCAGCCGCTGGAGCCAGCTTCTCCTTTTTCATGCATTTCCTTCCCATTTCTGTGTGGCTGTGATTTAGGCTGGAAGGAGTGGGTGCTTCACATATACTGATATCTCGCAAGAAACAATATTCTAGATCAAGTTGATAAGATATTCTGACAATAACGGTGCCTACAGAACCAGGGAGGAGGAGAGAGGAGGCGAGAAAGGGAAGAGGTATTTCAATCTGTGTGTAATGGTCTACATGTGATGAATGGCCACTCTAAGTAGGTAAAAGAATCCCACCCATATTCTTGCCCTTTTTTGGCAATTTTACCATACTACTGATAAGAACAATTATTTCTACTATCATACCAGTTTAGAGAAATGTTCAAAGCTATAAAAAATTTTTGCTGTTTAACTGAATTATCCGAGAATGTGCATACAAGTTTGCTTTAAAGAAGTGGCTTTGAAAGGTGTAAATAATCATTTTTTTTTCGTTTGGAAGTGGTAATACTGAGGGTAGAGGTAAATGAAAGAATTCCAGTTTTGTGACCCACGCAGAGCGAGCAGGCGCTTGGACCCAGGGAAGGGCAGGAGCAGGCACATTAATTCGGAGTTGAGGCCACTTGTAATCGGAGGACATGATTATAAGAGGCTTGAAAACACACAGAGCTTTTCCTTTTCAATCTGATTATGAGAATGCTATTTAAAATAAATCTGCATTCCATCTAGGAAAAAAAAAAGTTTTCAAAAGCCATTTACTAAGTTAAGCCCCTCCACAGGCTCCTGGATGACTCAGTCAAGTAAACGTCCCACTCTTGATTTTGGCTCAGGTCATGATCTCAGGGTTGAGGTATCCAGCCCCGCGCTCAGTGTGGAGTCTGCTTGTCCCTCTCCCTCTGTTCCTCCCACTGCTCTCTCTCTCCCCCTAAAATGAGTGAATAACATTTTTTAAAAAAATAAATAAATAATAAAGCCCCTCAAGATCTCCAACAATTTTCATCCAAAAACGAGACACACCAGAATCTTTTTTTAAAAACATAATAATGCCTCTACATATGTAAAAGTAAATAATTTCACCTCTCATATTGACATAATAGAGCAACAGAAGTGGAAACTATGGATCCTAATAAGGTTTCAGAAAGCCATTTCTGCTCAGATTCAAAAGGACCAACTCCAAGGGTAGAGTTTTTTTCCCTGAACTTGGATAGATTTCTTTCCTTGTTCAGAAATAGGTCAAATGACTCAGCAAAATTTAACAGGTCTGTTATAGTTTAAATTCCTAACATCATTCTAGAAATGTTTTATTGTTTTTTATTGTATTAGACTGCCAAAACAATGAAGTACCCAATTTCTATAAATACATAAAACCTTGAAAGGAGGGCGCCTGAGTGGCTCAGTGGGTTAAAGCCGCTGCCTTCGGCTCAGGTCATGATCCCAGGGTCCTGGGATCGAGGCCCACGTCGGGCTCTCTGCTCAGCGGGGAGCCTGCTTCCTCCTCTCTCCTCTCTCTCTGCCTGCCTCTCTGCCTACTTGTAATCTCTCTCTCTGTGTCAAATGAATAAATAAAATCTTTAAAATAAAAAAATAAAAAAATAAAATAAAAAAAAAAAAAACCTTGAAAGGAATTTTACAACCTTGGGCATGAGCAGACAACAGTGAGCCATAGGTTNAAAAAAAAATAAAAAAAAATAAAAAACCTTGAAAGGAATTTTACAACCTTGGGCATGAGCAGACAACAGTGAGCCATAGGTTCTCTAAGCAGACCTGAGCCAAAACTGTAGCTCCTATTCATCCACACTCTGACTTGAGGATTACAGTGGCTTTCTGAGTTTCCAGGCTAAGAGTCAATTCAGAGCCAGAGTCCAGTATCTCTGGGAAGCCCCCAGTACATAGCTGCCCCGGTAACTGACTGTAGGTCCCTTTGAGTAAGGCTAAAAAGAAAGTTTACAATATGCATTTTTGGCAGTGTAATAGGGTTTTTCCTCAGGCGGACTTGGTCTGAGAAGTGGATGTCTCCCTTCGGTGATTTAAGGCCATGCCACGGTTCACCAGTCCTCGAGGGTTCCACTTTTTGTCAGCTCGGCATTAAGGGAGAGAAGGGGGAACAACAACAACAACAAAATCCTATTTTAAAACCAGCAGGCTGAAAGTCACATAAATGAAAATTATTGTTTCTGGAAAAACGATGAAATGATGAAAGTGCCAAATTACATAATAAATTTATATATATATATTTATATAAATTTATAAAAGCTTAAGCTATCCCCAAATTCTGTGGGCTATATTGACAAAGGGGCAAATAACTCCAAATTTCCTAGCTCTAAAAAGACCCTATGACTGCTTCTCTACCCCAGAGGAAATTTTTTCATTTATGGTGCAAATATTTACTTGTTTTTTTCTGTGTCACAGCTCTTGTTTACTAGTAATTTGTTTAGTACTTGCTGCTCAGTTGGTAAGTTTATTACGAGGAAGACTTTGTTCATCTTTCCACCTGCTGGTCTAATCAGTAGATAGAGCCCTGAGACTTGGTTTTGAATTTCAGACCAGCACTTATTCTGAGGCCTCAGACAACATAGTTAAATCCATTCCCACCCATAACGTGGTTCCAGACCTACTTGCCTCAGCAAGTGATTGTGATGAGTGTATCAAATGAGAAAATGTAAAGAATATGATAGGGGCACCTGGCCGGCTCAGTCAGAAGAGCATCTGACTCTTGGTCTTGGGGGGGTCATGAGTTCAACCCCATGCTGGGTGGAGAGATGACTACAATAAGTAAAAAGTATTAATGAAAAATATGGTAAATTATAAAGCCTTATACTCATGTAAGTCAGTACTTTCTGTATAAATATAAACAGAGTTTCTCTGCGTAGAAATCCCTAGTGGAAGTCATGGGAATGGGATTTCCTGAGTTTTATGTGACTTTACAAAATGATAGAAAACAAAGTTGCAGACTAAATATTCTATAATATCTTTTAGAATATGAGCCTATCTTGCACTTACTGAATTTTAAGTGTTAATGTAAAGTTACATTTACATTTATTGCTTGACAAATCACTGAGATGGTGCCTATTTTAACATACATGTACCTCATAATTAAAGAGTAAAATAATTTAGTATTCTCCCATGATCATCAAATTCTTAAATGTATTCTCTGTTGTCCAAATGCTAAATTCTAATAACTGAGCCCCTTGGTTTCTGGTTGGACACGTAAAGAGCTTGCAAGTCCTAACTTCCATCCTCACAACAAAAAAGCTGAAAAAGTCAGCATCAACAGCTCTTCTTTGATCCGTCAAAGAATCAAGGCCACAAGGTAAACCAGCACCCCAAAAACTGGAGAGACACACGGATACAGAGAAACACAGCCTACTGGAGGCAGAACCTCCCTGCTGGAGCAGTGACTTGTTTTAAGAGATTAAGAACTCCTGGAAGCCTAGCTGTAGGGGAACATTCTCTCCCCACTTGCATGAATTTAAAACTGGCATAGTTTTACTTCTAGGAGCCCCACCAGGTTCTCACTGTGAAGATCAAAGAAAAATATTTTCATCCTTCCTGATAGGGAGGGGAAAGGTAACTTTTTCGAAATGTGCCTGCAGAGTTCTCTTCTTACCAAAAGACTTACCTCAAGGGAAACTTTTACCAGAATCTAACCAATATGGGGGAAGGGAAACACCTACTTCCAGCCCCTTCTAGCCTTCCTGTCTCTTAGAAGTGTACACAAAATGAAAGGAAACAAAACAAGAAACAAAAAGGACTGAAATACACTTGTAAAAGTCCTACCCCAGGGGCACAAGCTCTCTAAAAAACTAAGACCTAACCATGAAACTATAGAGCTCTTCCCTTCTCCTCCATTCCCATTTGACACCACATCAATAGAATTCCTTATAATGACAAGGGATTACAGCTAAAAAGAACTAGAAGCCTGAGACCCTATTTAAGGGGTCTCTAGGGAAACTCAGTGGCAGCGAGGGAGACAAAAACGAGAACACCAAAATAAATTGTAGCCTGTGACACCACAGCTACAACAAACAGTAATCACAGGCTAACATCTAGCCATATAAATATAAAACCTCACACTGAAGACTTATTTGCCTCAGTTCCTTTCACTTAATACATTATGTCTAGCTTTCAACAAAAAATTACAAGTCATGCTAAGAGGAAAGAGAACAGTTTGATAATGCAAGCATCAGAAACAAACTTATATGGCAGGAATGTTGTTGAAATTATTAGACCAGGAATTTGAACTATTTATAAGTAAGTAAGTCAAGGACTCTAATGAAAAAAGTGGACAACATGCAACAAAAGAACAAACAAGTAAAATAAAGAAATGGAAACTCTATGAAACAAAAAGAAATTGTGGAAATTAAAAACACTGAAATGGAAATGAATAATAATTTTGATGTGCTCATTAGCAGACTGGACATAGCTGAGGAAACAATCAATGAGCCTGAAGATACATCAATAGAAACTTCCCAAGTGAAAAGCAAAGAGGAAAAAAAGACTGAGAAAGAAAGGAAGAGATTATCCAAGAAATCTGGGACAATTACAAAAGGTATACATATGTCTAATGGGAATATCACACGGAGAACAAAGAGAAAGGAACAGAAGAAATACTTGAAGTGATAATGGCTGAGAATTTTCTAAAACTATTAACAATACCAAGTCACAGATCCAGGAAGCTGAAAGAATACCAAGCAGGGTGAATACCCAAAAATCTACACCTAGGCATACTACATTCGAACTCCAGAAAATCAAAGACAAAGATAAAATCTTTAAAGAACCCAAAGAATAAAAACAAAACATAACCAAAAAAAAAAAACAAAAACAAAAACAAAAAAAACCCTACCTTACCAAAGAAGAACAAGAATAAGAATTGCATTGGATTTCTCCTCAGAAACCAGGCAAGCAAGAAAAGAGTAAAGTAAGTGTTGAAAGAAAAGAACCCAGCAACCCAGAATTCTGTAGCCAGCAAAATTATCTTTCAAAAGAGACAGAGAAATAAAGTCTCTCAGACAAACAAAAATTGAAATTCATTGCCAGTAGGCCTGCCTAGCAAGAAATGTTAAAAGAAGTTCTTTAGAGAAAAGGTAAATTATGTAGTTCAGAAACTCAGACTTACATAAAAGGAGAGTGTTAGCTTCACGAACACATGAAGGTAAAATAAATTCTAATAATAAAAAACTGGAGGGCGCCTGGGTGGCTCAGTGGGTTAAAGCCACTGCCTTAAGCTCAGGTCATGATCCCAGGGTCCTGGGATTGAGGCCCGCATCGGGCTCTCTGCTCAGCAGGGAGCCTGCTTCCTCCTCTCTCTCTGCCTGCCTCTCTGCCTACTTGTGATCTCTCTCTCTGTGTCAAATGAATAAATAAAAATCTTTTTAAAAAAATAAATAATAATAAAAAACTGGAATAATCCTCGCATGTCTCCTACTATACCAGTGTGTTTAGAACTGCTGGTTTGATAGCTAGTTTCCTTCCATCACTGTAGCTCATTTCTACTGCTACTCAACAAAAACAACAAAACAAGGAAAACAAAACCACTGTGATCTTGAGAAAAGTGACACAACTGCATGACTTGATTTTCATTTAGAACTACTCTAGGCAAGAATAGAGGTGAAAGCATTGGGTTTCCTCCAACCACCCCCTGACCTATACCTTTGGGAAACATTCATTGAAATATTCATTGAAATAACAGGCAAATCAATTTTTATTTCTTTTATTGGAGTTAGACAAATTAAAAGAGTTGATTTCTCTCCATTTGGTTACTATTTGTTGAGTTGTCATCTTTGCCATTAATACTGAGAACATAGTTTTGCAAACAATTTTCTAACATGGGTATCAGCAAATTATGGCCCCCCACTTGTTTTGTAAATAAAGTTTTATTGTAACATAGCCACGCTTGTTCATTTACATGCTGTATTATTTATGCAGATTGTACTAGTCATGTGTTATATCATTATTTTGCTGTTTTTACGTTATAATGGTGAAGTAGTAGTTGCCACAAAAATCATCTGGCCAACAAGACCTAGGATATTTATGATCTGACCCTTTACAGAAAAAGTTTGCCATCCTTGTTCTAAAAGAGGAAAGGGGATGCTAGCTAATGGAAATTGTCACCCTCTGACCTTTTGTTCTTAGCTACTGTAAGCACTGTGCAAAACAGATATGGTGAGACCTTTTTAATACTAACCATTTCAATAACTATGAGGATAATTAACTGGTCTTTTCTTTCTTATAGGTGAGCAAATCACTAGTGTGTGACACCCACAACACTTGGATCTCCTTTCAGTAGGAAAGTGACTGACCTCAGAATTCCTGTTTCTATGTAGTTTGTGGTTCTGGCAGAAATAGTGTATTTTCTCCCATTCTATCCAGTAGCTGCCTGGAATGTCAGTAAGGTAACAAAGCACCTTACATTGCTACAGGGGAATGTATGTTTAAGTTTTCAGTCTAGTACAAAGATCTATTGCAGACTTAGGTCAGACATTGCACTGGATCCCAGGTACAGGATGAGCAAGACATAGTCACAGCCATAGGACAGTTCAATGCTTACCTTAAAGAGAAACTTACTGCTTCATCACAGCAGTGAAGTTGGGCTACATCTTGGACCCTAATCAGATACCTGTTTTCTTCTGAGAGAGTCTATGAAATCAAAAACAAAATCAGAAACATTCATAAATTTGGAGAAAATAAAAAGTCCCCCACTGCAGAACTGTTTTATATCCCAGGACCTGTGTTGAGTAGAACTCAGTTTAATTATGAAAAAGTGAATCTTTTTATTATTGACAAAACAGATTTTCTTTAGAAAGACCACAGAATTCACAATTAAAACTATATTTGAGGGTATTGTCTAATTTTTAAAACTACTGAAATTACTCTTTTATATGTAAATACTTTAAAAGCTTTCCTAGTATTAAAAAAGAGAGAGAGAGGATGGAAACAGGTAAGGGATCTATGAAGAAAAAGAAGTGAGTGGATTGTTAAAAATTCAGAAGTTAGACCCTTGTACTGATCTAGCCATGAGATGATCACTTGGTGTGAACAATGATCCAGAGATCATTTCCAACTCCGTGAGTTCCAAGATTTTGGACTTTTTGTAACCCAGACTCCACTCCCTACCAAAATGTGCAATCTAAACTCTAACAAAAAACAAAAGCAAAAACAAAAACAAAAACAAAACAGCTCCATCTTGTTTCCCCAATTTCACCAAACAAAAATGTTTCCAATTGGTACTTTAATTCAACATAATTCATATATTAAGCTCCTACTATATGCCAAACATTAGACGACAAGTAAATTGTAGCTCATGCCTGATGGAGTTCCCAGTCTTACAAACTAAGGGTTGTAAAAAAGTGTGACAGAGATGTTCAGGGTGCTGCAGGATACCCAAGATGGGGCTTGGGGAGGGGGACTCACAGCTGGAGATGTTGGGGAAACTTTACAAGGAAGATGATGATTGAACTGGATTTTTAAAGGATGAATAATTTACCCAGTGGAGTGGGAAAGGAAGGCAATTTCAGAGAAGGAAAAGCATGGGCAAAGCACAAACGTGTGGAGAAAGGCTAACATTATTGGAGAACTGTGAGTAGATTTGTGTGATTTGATCATGAAATAGTTTGCAAGGCAGTAAGAGAGAAGGTAGACTGGGACCAGATGATATTTTATAGGCAAGAAACAACACCTAAGATTTTTCTCAGATATCCTGAGGGCACAGAATCCTACACCAGGTACTAAGTACAGGAAGATATAAAACAATAGAAGACATGGCCCCTTTCCCAAAAGGAGGTCATGTTCACAGAAGTATCAGTCAAAGAGCTAAGACTGCCGAAAAGTTATAGGATGGGGTCAAGTCCACTTATGCCTCTTCTCATATGCATCCTTACATCTAGCAAGGAGGTGAAATGTGAAAACTTGCCAGCTCATAGGACAGGCATTCAATAGATGTTAGCTGAATCAAAATCTGGAAGACTCCTTTTGCCAGTAACTTGAGATTCTATTCATGAGCATGAGATGTAGTGAGTACGTCAGTATACATACCGGGCATCCCCAGACGATTCTCTGTATTTCTGACAACTGATCTTTCACACTGATGTTTTGCTTCATCTAGTAAACAAAGGGATTTTAGGCAAACTAAAATTGTGAAATTTTTATACATAAAAATAGATTTAAAATATTTTGTGGCACTTGTATAGGCACTCAGTATTTTCATAAACTTTAATAAGAATCTCAATTTTGTGTCCCCAATGTTTTAAGACAAAGAGGCAAGTGACAAAATTGTATTCACAAAGTATCTTCAGGGCAAAATAAATTATCGGTTTACATTCAGCCTGGATGCCCATGTAATATGCACATCACAACAATATTTTCAGAACGATAGTACTGTCTTCCAAGATGCTGAATTCTTTCAGAGAATAATTATGATTGCTACCCTTACTGAGGCAGGAAAGTTAATAAGAAGTACCTTCAAAAACAAAGGATTTTACTTTTTTCTTTTAGTTATCTAGAAAAATCAATCCAAATGTCCAATTGAATCCAATCAATTCTTCACACTTTTGTATTAATAAAAGTTTTATTGCGCTTATCCAAGTATCTGAAAACATTCTGTCGCATGTTATTTGGCTTATAATAGATCCTCTTAGTGCTCAAAATCACTGAACCCAATCATTTCAAATTAAAAGGAGGAAAGACTCTGAAGAACGCCACGAAAGGATATGGCATTTCAGGATCTTTGAGTCAGTACCACAAAGTATTGTAACATCTGTGAAGGACACGAACTCTTATCAGTCCTCAACCTCATCTATGTAACTTTTGTATTTTTTGAGTTGGTCAATCGCAGCGGTCAAGTTCCCACGGTCGGCGTGTTCTGCGGGAGTGTGAAGCCTTAGAGCATAGAGAAGATTCATATATTCTTCAAATCTTCGCGATGGGTACAAGAGCAGCTCCGGGAGGCTGTATGAGGCAGAGAAAAGGGAACCCTGGTTACTCTCTGAAGGTCAAAGTGTGCCCTGTCCTTGGGGCGCCCCCGCTGTGCACTCCCTCAGAACTTACTTCAGCATTTTGGTAACAATGGTCTTATCATGTCTCTTCAGGAAAGCTCGGAATGCTGGTATCATTTCTCTGCACTGAAGGTAAGCATTATGTCAAAATTTTGCTCTGTATTACGGTTGACAAGCCTTCTGTTCCCCAGACAAGCATGATCTATGAAGCACTCAAAGCAAAAGGGCAACAACTACATCTAACTGAAGTATGACTAGTACTATCGGGGCTTACTAATATACTAAGCACAGTGTATTAATTATATCATAAATTAACCCTATTCCGTGAACTTAATCAGTATAGACAAAATGTACTTTGCAACCAGCTAGGCCTGGATTAACATTAAAATTCTAATTTAATTCTGTCTAATTCTATGTGACCTTGTCAAGTTATTTAACTTCTACACCCCTGAGCTTTCCCATGGATTGCCCTACCTAACTCTTGTGGGTGAGGGGAAAAATCCTATTCATGAAGTGCCTGTCAGGCAGGCAGTAAATGCTATCTCCACAGTAAGAAACTATTAATAGTATTCATTGTAACACTGCTGTTAACTAAGTTTTCCATAGTAACATCATAAAGGTGCTCCACTGTGCTAAATATCTGTTTTAAAATGTATTCATTCATCACCATTAGAGCACTCAGGAAGTGACCTCATTTTTCTCAGTACGTAAGTGCCTCAAAGATACCAGGAATGCATCAAATATTCACAGGGTGTAATATTAACAGATCACATTTACTATTTGCACACCCCATGCTAGTGAAATAGATACATTATTATACCTAACTCTAACAGTTTTGTTATCAATTTAGGATATTATTTGACACTTTGCTTCCATTCTTGTCCTAAAGCTGGGTTCTCTGAAACAGCCTTATTCGTGCTACTTTCACATAATTCAGTTGTCCAGCAGTATTTAAACTCCTTCGTGGGGTAAGAATGATACTACAAAGGGAGACATCTGAGCTCAGGACTGGTCCAGAGGCCTCCCGGCCCCCAGGCCTGCCCCTCCGGGCCTCAGTCCTGGCAGGAGGACACAGCCAAAAGTGAATATAGTGGATGCTAGCGGAAGTGCAAGGGACCTTCTTCTGCTGCACTTTTTCTCCACACTGAAGAGGGAAGAAAGAGAGACTCACTGCCATCAGAAGAGATCCCAGCAAGAGCAGAAGGGAGCTGAAGATTCCTGCCCAGACTACATATGGCTTAAGTCACGAAGGGAAAAATTGTTTATCATGAACTCTCTAAGGAATGGAAGACAAAGAAATCCTTATTTCATAGTGAGATTTCACAGAGTGTCCTTATCCCAAGAAGCCTATGGATTATTAATTCCTCTTCTCCATAGAGAGTTGAGCTCGTCAAAGCCGCCGAGCACTGCGTTGGCGGAGGAGAACCAGAGCTCTTGCTCTTGTTTCGACCTCATGGTGAAACATTTCTCTGGAACTGAACCACAGAGGATCTGGGGCAGGTCGATGAGAGCCTGGCAATTTGTATGATTATTCAGCCCAACAACCAGTTCCTGCGTCCTGCCGTATCAAGCCCTGCGTTAACCCTTACTGAGTCAAAATTCAGTCAGTCAGGGGCCCGTCCTCAAAGAGCTCGTGGTCACCTGGAAGCTAAGAGTGCGGAAGAAGCCTTTCCAGTTAATCCTAGGCCTTTGGATTGCACACAAAACTTCCTTTCAAGCTCAGAAAGTCTCATCCATGCCTGGATGGGAACTCAATCATCACCTTCTCCATAGTTCTCAGGACAACTGGGTAATTGTTGAAGAAATTGGTGTATGTGTTCAACTGGCTTCCAAACTTGAGGAATATTTCTCCCACGCCGTGGGCTGGGCCCCATGCCTGCAGTCTGTCTCTCAGATTGTCCAGAAACTGCCTGCCATGTGAGAAAAACATGCCGTGAAATGCTGGCCGCGGATAACCGAGAAACTTAGTCAATAAAAATACGTGAGTTGCCATTCGCGCAGCCTGGCGGGGCGTTCGTCCGCTCGCTCGGCCTGACGCGGAGCCGCGCAGGGTTGCCCGGAAGGGAGGAGGGCCGGCGTGTGAGGAGGTGGGTTCACTCGGGTAGAGTCTCGGCTCTCCCTTCATCCCCTGAGTCGGAACCCGGGCTGCCTCCACAGGGCTGCCCCCCGACGGTCGCGCTCGCGCGCGGCCCTCACAGGCCTGGGACCTGGGCAGCGGCCTCGTCAGCCTCCGTCAGCCTCAGGGTGACTCTTCCTCCCGCGGCAGCCGGGCCCGGGGCGGTGAGGAGCCTCCGCGTGAGCAGAGCCGCGCTGGCGGAGCGGCTCAGGTGGTCTGTGACAGCCGGCCCACTTGGAACGACATACTGTCGCTCGGCTGACGGCCAGCCCTGGCTCTCTAAGCCCGCTATCCCGGTGACCCGATCCCACGAAGCCCTTCGCTTTCTCTCCCTTTGCCCAGCCGGGCGCGCCGATGAAGGGCCGCGCCGACCGGCCCGCTTCCTCCTGCCTTGGCGTCGACAGTGCGCGGACTAGAGAAGCCCGGGCCTGAGCTCCACCCCCGGGACTGTGGCGCGCAAACCCCCCCGGCCACCCTCGCTCTGGGCGCAGCCCCCTCTGGTGAGACGATCGGGGGCTCCAGGAAGGGGCTCCTTGGTTCGGCTTCCGGAAATAGGAAGCGTGGGTTCTTCCAACGGCATAATGAATATTTGAAAAAGGACCTCTTCGGGGTTTACCTATTGAGACTTAAAATCTGCAAAACATCGGAGAAAATGATGTGGATGTTTGCGGCACTGAGGATCGCTCTGTTCGATGACAAGGCTGCCTCCAGGGGCGTTGCGTAGACGTCTCGCACGATTTCCAGCATCTGCACGTACTTCCTCTCGCTCTGTAAGAGTTCCCCGGCAACTCTCGATCGCTCTCCCGCCCCGTCGGTCTGGAGCTTTCTCTCCTGTAGGAAGGCATTAGGGACGCGCACAGGGAAAGCGGAATGACCCCGGGTTACAGCCTCAAAGGGCCTGAAAGTCAAAGGAGGCGGAGAAATGACGGGCTGAACAGTCAGGCAGTGACTCTGAGAGTCCCCCTTTGGGGTTGGTGCTAAACAAGGTTGAAGGGGACCTTGACGGGGGTTTAGGGTGGACCCTGTTGATCATTGCTTGACATGGTATCACCAGCCAGGCCCTCACATCAGACCAGCCTCATGCCCTAGCAGAGATGGATCCCAAGGAGGGCAGCTTGAGGCCCGATGTTTATCCATCTGTCCACCCCGATACATATTCAGTGATGTGGGCTCGGTGCTGACTACCCGGTGGTTGGAAGGGCAGCCTCGCCTTCATGGGAATGACGGTCCACTGAGGAAGCCTTTGGGCCGCTCACTCTTGATTGTTTCCTGTTCTTTTTCCCAGTGTTTTATTGATTGATTTATAGTGTTTTATTGATTATCCTGCAGACAGAAGAACTGAAATGAGCCTGCCCCCTGCTTCTCACAGGCATTTATGAAACATGAAACTCATGCTCTTCTTTCAGTATTTAGGAAAAAGGACCCTAACGTGGAACTGCGAATGCATTTGGCTAGATTGCTGATTGTCCTATGTTTTCTATATTTCCAAGTCCTGTTTTATCCTTTAATGCAGAGGGGAAAATCGTACACTGATGTAAAGAAACTCCCCACGCTATTATGTATGCTGTGGAGTCACATGGAGAAATTAATTTTCAGTACTGAGACTAGGTAATTCTTTTTCCTTTATCTGTATTTTTCAAAGGTTGAAAAATGAGTAACTTTACAATAGAAAACGGCTATAATATTTAAATTTAAAAATGTTAACGGCCTTGTGTTGACCCTAGATCTATTAATACTCTTAGAACATAATTTCTTCTTTTCCCTTCAGCCCTAAATGTGCCTAAATATGCCCCATAGTGCCCCAAATAAAATATGACAATAGTAAGTGCAATACCATGTGACCTTCACCTCAATCAATCATAACTTCATGAACTTAAACATAATTTAAGAGAAAAATGAGAAAACTCATTCTATGAAGTACTATAAACACACTGTTCTTTGGTTAAGTTTTAGCTACTGAGTTAAAAAAGAAAATTGTATCCCACCTGGCAGCTGACTTGGAACCCATGTTACATTTTTATGCGTACAATTTTTTTTAAATATTGGCGTTCTCCAATATTTATAATAATTTTGAATTAAGGTTTCTGTTGTCAAACCTTTCGTTGTTGTCTTAAAACGAGTGTCAGGTGTTATGACAAATAGTGAGATGAGACACTATCATATTCACAGCATGATCTGAACCCCTTTGGCCTTGGTGATTCCTGGGGGGTAGATTTGAGGGTGTGCGAGCGGCCACGCGCAGCAGGTGGATTCACCCAGCGTGTTGGGGGGCCAGGGAAGGAGCCCCAGGGTTGAGCTTCAGGGCCTGCAGGATTTAAGTGTCTCTCTCCCCCGGCTGTCTGCCCTTAGCAAAGTCCTATAAGTGTTCTAACTTGAGTTCCTCATCTACAAAATGTGGTTGCTAACATCTACCTTAAGGGATTCTGAGAAGGAAAATACGATGATGATGATGATGATGATGAATTCTTCAACCGTGGGACGAAGAGAGGCGAAGTGGCGTGCGTGTGCGGCGTGTGAGGGCAGGACAGGCCCCAGCCTCTGCCTGCCTGTGGGCTCCTCCCCGCACTACGCTTTGCAAACAGGAAGGCAGGGCCTGAAATTTATATTGATTATACCCAGCCTTTGAAGTCAGACCACCAGTTGGTAGGGTAGTTAGAAACTGTGACCCATTTCTTTAAGTTCTGTCCTCATGTCAAATTAGAAAATCCAAGTAGCACCAAGATGGCTCTTGCTCCCAGGATGTTACAGTCCATTCTCTTGGTTCGACTTCTTTTCAGACCAGGACTTACTTAAAAGAAAAATCTGGGCGCCTGGGTGGCTCAGGGGATTAAAGCCTCTGCCTTCGGCTCAGGTCATGGGATCTCAGGGTCCTGGGATCGAGGCCCGTATCGGGCTCCCTGCTCAGCAGAGAGCCTGCTTCCTCCTCTCTCTCTGCCTGCCTCTCTGCCTACTTGTGATCTCTCTCTCTGTCAAATAAATAAATAAAATCTTTAAAAAGAAAACAAAAAAGAAAAATCTACCTGTTGGATTCCCCCCTCAATTATATTTAGGGTATTTTTATTCCCCTTAAGGGACACTTTCAAGAAAAAAAGAATTAACCAGAATAAAGACGGAAGCCTTTTTTTTTTTTTTTCTTTTTGGTCAGGAGCAAAACAAATGGAAAATTCTCACTGCGTAATGATTGACTTACCAGCTTAACCAGCATCTCCAGATTTGGATCATTTTTGCTGAGACTTGATTTTGTGTCCTGAGGGTTGTCTTCTAGAACATTTCTTTCCTGAAGATTCAATGCAAACTTGATGATTTAGGGGCAGGCCTTGGGCTGTCTGAATGCCCAGTGGGTGCTGTGCCCACAGGAGGACCCAGCAGCTGTCTGCCCCCAGCCTCAACCACATTGTACCCCAAACACAATGAATGAAGGGCTTGCCACGCCTCTCTTAAATCTTAACCATTCCTGAGATAACCTTTAACTGAGAAATTGTGATGATTAATTTTGTGTCAACTTGACTGGGCCATGGGGTGCCCAGACATTTGGTCAAATCACTCTGAGAGTGTCTGTGAGGGTGTTGTTGATGCAATTAACACTGAAATAGGTAGACTGAATGATGTTGCTTGTGCTCCCTAATGTGGGTGGGCCTCACGCAATTAGTTGAAGGCCTATAGAATGAAAAGCCTGGACCTCCCTCAAGTAAGAAAGAGTTCCTCCTGCCTGATAGTCTTCAAACCAAGACATTGGTTTTTTCCTGCCTTTGGACTTGAACTGAAACATCAACTCTTCCTGGGTCTTGAGCCTGCCAACTTTTGGACTAGAATTGTACCACTGGCTCTCCTGGCTGTGTCTCCAGCTTATAGACTCACTTGCAGATCTTATGACTCCTTAGCTTCCATAATTATGTGAGCCAATTCCTTATAACAAATCTCTTTGTATGTGTGCGTGGACATACACACACACACACACACACACACACACACACACACATATACACATGCTATTAGTGTATATGTATATACATAGTACACTATGTATATAGTATTCTATATACTATATAATATATAACATACATAGTATAGTATATATAGTATAGCATATTATATACTAATGTATATATAGAATACATATATATATATATTTATCCTATTCATTCTGGTTCTCTGGAGATCCCTGACTGGTGCATCGTCTGTGAGTTTCCTGACCTGGAGCAGACGACATGAGGCAAGCAGGGCTCTGGCTTAAAAAGGGCTTAGATGTCTCTGGAAATGTGTTAGGACTCTTCTTGGAAAGGAAGCTTGTGCTTGAGAAAAATAAGTCACTTGGTGGGGAGGACGGTGAAAGCAAGTTTCCTTCTTTCTTTCTTTCTTTAACGTCAGCATACCTGTGGGCCTGTCATGTTGCTGATAAGGTCTGCAGCCTGGCGAGGGGACACTGCCCCCAGCACCCCTCCTTGTTTGGCCTTCCCTGCACTGTGCTATCTCTAAAGAAGTACGAGAGAGGCTTCCAGAATATCAGGGTAATAGGGCAATAAATTCTTTGTCTGCTTGATCAAACTCACAGGTCTATTCCTACTAATAATTTCCATGGGGGTGTGGGTGGCATCCCAGCCTTCCATCATCCCAGAGGTGATTTCTCTACGAGTATCACGTGGTTCTAAAATGACAGTTTTCATAGAAACCAGGTCTCTGAAAGACAAGGCAATTTTCCGTGTTTTCTGAATCCTGATTATTTCACGGAACCAAGGGGGATGGCTGCATTCTGAACATACTACTGTCAAAATTATTCTTGTTTGCTTGAAGAACTGGTTTTCAAAGCCTTTTTTTTTTTCTTTTATGAATTGGAATCTCAACTAAGAAAAGAAGAACACATCCTTGTTTCAGCAAAAAAGTGTTCTGCCCTCAACTGAAAACATCTCTCTTTTATCAGTGCCAGGGCTTCACAGAGTGAGCGGCTCAATGCAAATGGCGGCCTCCGCTCCCGCTGCCCCAACGGTGTGCTACCCCCCTCGATGAGGCAGCTTCCGCTCTGAGGTGGCTTAAGTGTCACTCTTGGTATGAAACTACAAAACACCCTTTTTAAAATAATAATCCATGAAAGGGAAGTTCTTAGGACAAATGAAAAGCTGAAGGCTTTCCAAGTAGAATTATCATTATTGTTTATGAATTTCTTAACCCCAGGTGTTTAACTGAGCAGTGAAATAATGGCATAAAATTACTTTACCTTCAGAAGTAAACTGAACGCTGCCTTTGGATCACATTTTGTTAGAATAACATTTTCTTCAAAATCCTTGCTGCCTTTACCACACTTCTTCAGCAGAAAATCTGACAAAAACTCCAGAGGTTTATCCTAAAAAATCCACCCACACACACACCAAAAGAAAAAAGAAAGAATTTCCAGTTAAAACCTTCACCTGGAAAACAGGTCAATACAGGTACAGCAGAAAAGAGAACATATTTTTAGCAGCGTTTTCTTTCTACCTAAATGAAAATCTAGAAAACTAAGTAAATATCATTCAGTGAAGGTCTGCAAATGGAACTTTGTAGTAATCTCGGTTCTCTTATTGTCACACTCCAATTAGGATGCCAAGGTCTTGTGGGAAGGTCTCAAGATGGTCAGAACCAAAGTGACCCAAAGTGGCCCACGTCAGTCTCAAGGCCAGATGAGGAATGGGGACAGGAGGGAGCCTGCTTTCTCTGGGGCAGGAGGGAGAAGGTGGGGGCAGAAGCATGGGAGAGGCCCTCGCAGCAGGATGACAGGGCAGAACGGTCTGGGACATCACCTCCTGAACACACACGTGGTTCCCTCTCAGGCTACAGGTTTGAGCACCAGCAGAATGACCTCATATAAGATTATTTTAAAATAATTCGGTTGGCAGTAAGTACACTGGACCTACAAACAACGTTTAATAATTCTTTGGTCTTTCAGGAGACGGTGCAGGATTTTTCAAGACCTTGGGGTCATCCCTGTGAACATCCCTGACCATCTTCCTCCCTGGGCTGCCGATGGGGAGCTGGAACAGTGAGGAGCCAGGTCTTCAGAGAGCACGTATCCCGGCTCCCTGCCGCTTCTCAGACTCCGCACTGTGCACAGCTAACTCCCGAGACGCCTGCTGCTTCCCCGGGCAGCCAGCTTGAAACCAGAGCAGACCCCTGGTCGATAAAGCACACGTCCAAAGACGATGGTAAATTCATCCACAAAGTAGAATTGCTACAGTAGAAGAGAAGGACTGCGGATCATTCCGTGGAGAACCAGAGCCATCATGTCGCATCAGGTATGTTACGATCACCCCTCTTCCTAGACTGTTCTCCACGTCCCCAGAACAGAGCTGCACGTCTGTGCTCCTAGAGCCTTGCCATTGTCGCAGGCAGACAGAGGTCCTGGAAACTGTCTCTCCTCACTACTTCCTGACGCGTGGACCCACTTTTCTGGGAGAAGAGCCGAGATTGGTTTCTGAAAAAAAATGCTTCTTCACGCTTCCCGCATGCCTGTCCCCAACTAAATTATTGATTTGCTTATTTCTGTTCTTTTGTGTTCTCTTTCCCTTCCTCTCTCAGCTAGCCTTTTTTGGCCTTCTTCGTCTTCTATCTGGTTTCATGCTTACTTGGTTTTCCTATCGTATTATTCATTGTTTAAACTGCTGAGTGATGTTTATGTGAAACATAAAGCCACTAACATGTTGTTTAAGGAAGTCACTTCTGACTGAAATTAATCACAAAACAGAAAACAGTGTACGATGCAAATACGTTTTAAATAACCGAGAAGTGTTAGGTTTTTAAAGTTTGCTTTCTTCAAAGAAACACTTACGGGATTTTCTCTTGAAAGTTCCATCAATCCATCTGTCAGAGTTTGTGCAATTTCTTGGTCATTCAGAATGTTAGCCACACATGTGTTGTCAGAAGTAAATTGCCCTGTAAATATATAAGGCCATATGCCTTGTAATTAATTTATGTAAGAGATGTGATCAAGGAGAAAACAACTCATTCCTCACAGTTGCTTTTTAGTGGATTAAAAAATTGTGAAGCATAAAAATTAAAATTCTACTATGCCATGGGGATTATCCACTGTGGTAAAATATGAATTAAGCAAGACTAACTAAACGTAAAGCATATTAAAAAGTTCCCACCCTGGTGAAGCTGATATTAAATAGAATCTATAAATTGGACAATAAAGAGAGAACTTGTAAACATTATAAACCTTATAAGTTTAAATTTTAGATTATCATTGCAAACAAATTCCCTCCTCATACCCCTATATCTTTGAGTTCAAAGACTTATATACTTTACGTCTACACCAAATAACATACTATAGTTACACAAATATCTTCTTATATTTTTTAATACTTGGAACAATGTGCATTGAATGCAAATAATTTTATTCCACCTAACTTCTCATTTCTTACAAATATCATCAAACAATACTTCTATCCTGGGCACCTGGGTGGCTCAGTGGGTTAAAGCCTCTACCTTCGGCTCAGGTCGTGATCCCAGGGTCCTGGGATCGAGGCCCATGTCAGGCTCTCTGCTTGGCAGGGAGCCTGCTTCCTCCTCTCTCTCTGCCTGCCTCTCTGCCTCCTTGTGATCTCTCTCTCTGTCATATAAATAAATTTTTAAAATCTTTAAAAAAAATACTTCTATCCTAAAGAAACTAATTTTTTCTGCTCTTCTCTTTGGTCCTTAATTATCTGTGTAAAAAACCAGGAAAAATAATTTCTCCCTGTTTATAGCCTTATAACCTTTTTTAAATACTGGCTGAACGTCTACTAAGTGTGGTCAAGCAGATAGCACATAAAACCAAGAAGACAGCTCCCTGTTTTGGAGGCATTTATGTAAAGCGATGTAGGACATCCATTGACATAAAATATCCATATGCATACAGGCATTGTGTGGACAGTCATTGTGGCAATAGGACCTCAATAGGAAGCAGGGCAGGGAGAGAAGAAGGAAGGAAGACATAACTAAATAATGACTTGATTTTGAGGGTATTTTAATCAGATGGGAAGAGTTAGGGATAAGATAAATAGGTGGTTAAAGATGGTAGTCATCTAGCCAGATGATAATTAAACAAAACAAACCAAAAATTTCATTTTAAAGAATGGACTGATTTAGGGGAAGATCTGGTTGACACAGAAAATGGCTTCCAAGACTCTATTGTGATAGATTAGTCATGAGTAGGGAGTGCAAATGGGATGATAAATTCAGTGACATCCAAGAGACTCAGCTGAGATCCAGGGAGCCCACTACCAAACTGCATATTTTATATAGAAAATACATAGAACACAATCATAGAACAATTTAAGTAGTGGGTGTTGTGTCTAAGAGGAGCTTAACTTTTAGAGCAAATTGGGGCAGGAAGAAGGGCAGAGCCCTCTGGCTTAGCAAACACTCAGTGAGTATTGTCTAGCTAACCCACTGACTGGCATAGGATTAGTAAAATGCTACTATATTAAAGGAACTAGCTTCAGCATTTTGAAGATAAATATATTTGTTGACAGTGGATGGTCATTACATTTGAAAGGAGATATGAAAAACAAAGGAAAGAAAGTTTTACTGAACAGTACAGAAGCCAGCATTTGCTTGAGCCATTCCAGACCTTGTAGTCACTTTAGATACGGAAGGACCTTCATAATGAAACTGCACCAGAAGTAGCAAGAGTTCTTACCTATTATCCTGGCACTGATGTTCTTTTGTAACTCCTTGAAGAGAGGACTTAACTGTTTCCTTACTGATTTCAAGGTGTCTTCCAGAAAATCCATGAGACTGGACCACGTCTGCAGCTTTGATTCACTGAAGTAGATGGAACAGGGAGCCCTTTCCCACGGTCGTCCCAGCCAATCACTAAGAACTGACATGATTTTCTCCTTTTATTATCGCTGGCTGCAGCTCAGATGAAAGAATTCTTCTTGTTTACGGCACAACAAAAACTTAGTTGTATTTACAGCAGGCTTATTCTCCTTTCTCATTAGAAAACTAAGAGAAACACCCATCATCTGCTTTCAAAGGCAAAATTAGAAGCCCGAGAAGGACAGAATGAATAATTTCAAATGGCTATCTATTCTTTGACAGATAAGGTTGGCATGTTATGTTTGAAATCAAAATTAAATAGCTGCTGGATCTGTACATCAGGAAGCAGAGTAGGCAAGAATGTTCTTTTTCTTTACATCCTAAAATGAACAAACAAGAAGACCCCACTCTGCCCAGTTTCCCCACCATGCCATCCAAAGTCATCTTGGACTAGCCAAACCTATGGCTTCCTTACATCATGTCAAGCTACTCTCTCTCTCTCTAAATTTCTCTACATGACTGTATTGGGTACTTAAGTAAGTTCTCTCCTCGAAATTCAGTTACTGAATGATGCTGAGGCATGTTAAATCTGATTTTCTGTCCTCAATGGATAGATAGCCTTATTTGATTCCCCTCCCCCATTTTTATTGATAAACATGAGCAACTCTTTATGATATGCTTTCCTAGAAGAAAACTAAGAAGACGAGGGCGCCTGGGTGGCTCGGTGGGTTAAAGCCTCTGCCTTCGGCTCAGGTCATGATCTCAGGGTCCTGGGATCGAGGCCCGCATCGGGCTCTCTGCTCGGCAGAGAGCCTGCTTCCTCCTCTCTCTCTACCTGCCTCTCTGCCTACTTGTGATCTCTCTCTGTCAAATAAATAAATAAATAAATAAATAAATAAAAACAAGTGACTTCGCTACAAAAATCTAGCAGGTCAATGTGCTTTTTTATAGCTACATGGAATCTTCTCCCTTACCGGTTTCTAATCATGCCAGTTCTCTCCAGGCTTGAAAGCCCCTTGGCATATGGGATTAGAGACGTCATGCTTTATGTGGTTTCTCCGTAGTCTCAAACCCCATGTAATAGGAGGCCAGGGAGTTTTAAAGGGGAAAATGGTTCTGGTTACTTTAGCAGAGCAGTGTGGTTCTCTTGTTGGTTAGCCAATGTTATATTACAATGTAACATACCACGTTACATATCTGCAGCTTCAGTATCTAAGTGAAACTTTGATTTCAGGTGTATATTTTATCTTTGTTTTTCCTCACAGATAATGGAATCGAATCGGAACCTGAGCAAGCCTTCACTATCTCTTTAAAGCCACAATTCTTATTTCTGAAGGAAACCCTATCGATTCTAAGAAGAATTGTTCTTGGTACCTGTTATTTCTCTACATTAGCAACTATTCATCTTTAACTATTAAAAATAATGTTTTCAACAGAGTTTGTGTACATGATGGTTTTGAAGCAAATATTTGTAATAAATATCCCCTTTCTAAGCACTTGAAGAGATAGCGGGCAGTGGGAAATGACATAGTTTGGATAGTGACAGCATTCCTTTTGAGAGGGAATGGACGGCAGTCATTGACATGGGCCGGAACCAGTATTATTACCTGTGCTTTGTCTTTTTGGTGACCCTGGAGTGGGTTAGTGGGCCCCGTAGTCAGCCCCCATATACACTTACTGTGTTGGTAAGAGCCAGTTGCAATTCCAGTAGGGGCAGTAAAGAACGTGCCAGTTAGTTGAGACAGCTGGGAAAGAACTTCCATTCCTGCCTCTGCAGAGTCAAAAACACTCTCATTGGTTTACTCACAGGTTTTGCCTTGGAACAGTTAAGTATTACTTAGGAGCGCTAAGCTGGCAGAGCAAGGCCACTAAGATTTCTCATCTTCATTCAAATCCCTCATGGAACAGTCCATAAGCACTTTATAACTCACCCCGAAGTGCTGAAGTCCAAATGCTTATTTAATGAGGACAACAGAGTGGAGAGACAAGGCAGGAAGACTGACCTGGTGCTTATTTTCAAAGTTGGAATACTCAGGCCAAAGACAGAGAAAAGTCTACATATATTTTCTAAAATAGTCTGACTCAGAGGAGAATTCTCGTTGTAAGAGGACAAATTTAAAACTGTTGAAACTGTTAAATACAGTGGTCAAAATTTAGCATGGCATTAATTTCACCCCTTCTTCGGTGACATGGCATAAAGATTGGATTCAGCATATAGAAGGAATTACTTTGAATGAAACTAATACATTAGGTTATATACTTTAATTCTTTGTGGTCTAAGAATAAATAATTACTCCAAACAGTTGGAACAAGATGGCAGTGGCAGAAAGGTTGTGTTGTCTCTCATGTACTGGGGTCTAATCTTTTAATTGGAATGGATCAATGAAATTGACTAGAGTCCATAGGTATACCTGCATCTATGTAGTCAAATGATTTCAACAAAGATGCAAATGGAATGCTCTGAGGAAAGGATAGTTTTTACAAGGGATGGTGCTGGAAAAATTAGATGTCCGTATGTTTAAAAAAACACGAAACTTCAACCCATACTTCTAAAACTATATAAAACAAACAAATCAATGGATCAGAAATCTAAAAGACAAAACTATAACTAGTTTAAAGGAAATTCTATATGTTTAAAATAAAATCTTGTGAACTTTAGTCAGACAGTGTTCAGATATGACATTAAAAGTGTAACCTAAAAAGAAAAAAATAGATAAATTTGACTTCACAAAAATTAAGAACTTCATCTCTTCAAAAGGGACTGTTCAGAGAAGGAAAAGATAAGTCACAGAGTGGGAGAAAATATTTGTAAATCACTTTTCTAGGATACATAAAGTGTTCTCAATAAGAAAACAACCTAATTTTAAAAATGAGCGAAAGATTCAAACAGACAATGCACAAAGGAAGACCAATGAATGGCAGATAAGTGCATGAAAAGATGTCCATCATTAACAGTCATGAGGAAAATGCAAATTAAAACCCCACTGATACACCTGCACATCCACTCGCACAGCTCACATTAAGGCTACGTACCCAGTGTGGGGATACTATGCAACTAGAGTTCTCATCATTGCTCGTGGAAATGTAAAATTATACAACCACTCCGGAAAACAGTTTAGCCAGTGTTTAAAAAGTTAACACCTATCATATGACCCAGTCATTCCACTCCTAGGTATTTATCCAAGAGAAATAAAAGCATATGTTCACACATAGGTTCATAACAACTTTCTGGGTTAAGACCCGGGAACTGGAAAGAACTCAAATATCTATCAACAAGTGACTGAATAAACAAATTGCAGTATAAATGTACAGTGCAATAATTCCCAGCAATAAAAAAACAATGAGCCATTGATACAAGCATCAAACAGGAATCTGAAATAATTCTTCTGAGTGAAAGAAGCCTGACAAAAAAGAATGCATAGTATATGATTCCGTTTATAGACAGTTTTATAAAATACAAACTCATACATGGTGAAAGAAAGGAGATCAGTGGTTGATTCAGGATGGGGATGGGAGAAGCAGGAGGGAAAAACTGCAGAGTGGCATGAGGAAAATTTGGGGGGAGGTGACTTTGTTCATGATCTTGATTATTTTATGGTTTCACAGGGTATGTATACCTATGTATTTATCCAAAAGCACGCTTTAAGTATGTACAGTTCATTTTACATCATTTAGACCTTGATAAAGCTGCTTGAAAATTTTTAAAATTTTATTTTATTATTCATTTTAGAGAATGTGAGTGGGCAGGAGGAGGGGCAGAGGGAAAGGGAGAGAAAGGATCTGGAGCGGACCCCTGCTGAGCAGCAGGGCCGGAGCACCTGGGAGCTTGTTAGAAATGAAAATTCTCAGCCCCGGTGCCAGACCTAATGAGTAGGAAATGCTAGGGTGAGACCCAGTGGTGTGTACTGCAGTAAGCCTTCCAGGGGACTCAGCTACACATGAACATTGAGAAACACAGGTATAGTCACTAGAGAGGTGTCTCTAGGTTGAGTGTATACAGGTGAGGGGAAGTTTCAGTCTCTCTGGCACAGAAGCTGGTACTACAGGTGTTCCTGGTTTGATAGAAATGACCCAATCAAGAGGGAGGGTCGAGGCTGTCGGAGAGAACTGGGTGGGGGAATGTGGTCATAAGAAGGTGAAAGGGGGGTGGACACCGAGCCCGAGTGGGTGCTTGGTCTCTGATTTGAGCAGAGCTGCCTCTTCCATCGTGACAGAAGGGAAGACAGAATGAAGGTAAGAGGAGGGGTATGTGGTGGACTGGGTGGTGGGAGGGAAATTCGGGAGTTTTCTCAGAGCCGTAAAAGGTGAGGTCAACAGCTGAGAGCGAGGTTCTTGAGAGATGGACGGAGAAGGGATGCTACGGTCCTCTCAGAGAGTAGGAACGGAGTTTACCGAGGGAAGGTGGTAGGACTGCTTGTCGGTGCCGCAATCCCATTTGGTATTTACGGCAGCAAAGTCGGGCCAGACGAGTAAGAAAAGCCACCGTACTGTTTTCAACACAGCTGCTTTGTGCAGAGAGGCAGGGAACGTGCAGGCGAAGGTGTTTAAGGAGCGCTGGAATTTAGCCCGGGAAAGGGAGACAAAGAAGTGCAGATTCTTTGCAAGAGAGTAATGATAATGACGAACCATTAAATCCAGGTTCAACAAAGAAGGAATCAAGGATGAAGGCAGGGTGAGAGTGAAAAAGTGGGAGCGTGTGCATTGGAGGTCTTGAGGCAAAGAGCTGACAGAGTTGGAGTATTTGGAACATGGACGTTTGGAATATTTGGCGCGTGTTTTGGAAGTGGTACTCAGAAAAAGGCTGGAGATCAAGCTTTCAGAGGCCATACAGCTACTGGGGATGACAGGCTCCCGAGTGACGTCTGAGATGGCAGAAAGGAGATTTTTTGGACTGAGAAGCTGGAGTCCGTGGTCTGAACCAGGGTCTTGATGGCTTGTCCAGGTGGAAATTGCGTTTGATGAGGAGATCAGGGGATGATTTGGGGGCCAAAAAGGTGGTAAGAAATCAGCTGTTGAGTGCCATCAAGTTTTACTTGAGACAATTTTTATGTCACCAAATCTATCGTTCTTTTCCCCTTTTGCCCTTATTCTCAATCCCTTTCAATGCCTTATTTTCCCAAATCCTTTCTTTTTCTTCTACTCCAGTTAAAAAATTTGCTTTGTGGGGTGCCTGGCTGGCTCAGTTGGTGGAGCGTGTGACTCTTGATTTCAGGGTTGTAAGTTTGAGACCCTTGTTGGGTGTAGAGATTACTTTAAAAAAAATACAATCTTTTAAAAAATTGCTTTGCTCTCATTATAAAAGTAATCTAGTTCATTACAGAAAATAGAGACAGGAGAGCCTGGGTGGCTCAGTGGGTTAAGCCTCTGCCTTCCGCTCAGGTCATGAACTCAGGGTCTTGGGATCCAGCCCCGCATCAGGCTCTCTGCTCAGCGGGGAGCCTACTTCCTCCTCTCTCTGCCTGCCTCTCTGCCTACCTGTGATCTCTCTCTCTCTCTCTCTCTCTCTCTCTCTCTGTCAAATAAATAAGTAAAATCTTAAAAAAAAAAAAGATTCTCTCTCCAAAAAAAAAAAAAGAAAGAAAATAGGGACAAATAAGAGATAAAAAGAAAAAAGAAAAAGAAAGAAAAGTCACTTATTCAACTGCTGTTAACACCTTGGTATACATCCTTCCGAACCCTTTTCTATATCCTGCTGCCCTCCCCCACACACGCACAGGTTTTAAACAAAGGAATCACACCATCCATATTCTGATTTCTAAAGTAGAAAATCTGAAAAACACATCTGGAGATAGATGCTGTTAATAATTGTGTTATATTCCTCCTAGATTTTTTCTATGCATATTTTCTATAGTTAAGATTACATAATTGTCATAGCTGTGGAAAACAATTTTTTAATGATATTTTGTAATTTGTTCTCTTTTAAACCCCTTCCCATCCTTTTGTTTTTCCCTTACCCCTGGTTGAAGCCTGCCAGAGGCATACTTCGCATGTATGTGGGAAATGTGAGGATTAGAACGAACCTTAAAACTCACAGTCCCCTAAGGAATGGGAATAAGAAACTGTTTGAGAAAATTTAATTTTATACTCCCTCTGCCTTGCTCTGCTTGGCATTAAAAAAAATGCGCATGAAGGCAGAGCTTTTATTTAACAGATGTCTAAAAAGTGAATTTGTCTTAATGTTTCTGAGTTTTTCTTCAAGTACTGAAATCAACTTTGAATTATAGTGACTGATATTAAACAGATGGGCACTTAAAATTATATCAGACCTCTGGGATCAGCAACAAGTCTCCTCTTTACCAAGCACATTGCCGTTTTTAATATCCAAATATTATTTAAGTCTTTATTTTTATTGTAAGTATTTTTATAAGTGTATTTATTTTAAGTATTTACATTATTTTGATACAAGTCCTGTGGTATACAAACAATACCACAAGGTGCTATTATCCTAACTGTCATATGAGGAAACAGGTCCACAAACTTGCCCAAGGCCAGACAGCTCAAGTGGCATGACTGGGATTCAAGCCCAAGGTCCTTGGTCACCAAGGTCATGCTCACTCCTTCCAGTTTCAGAACACAGCAGGGAGGCTTTTCTCGGACCAGTTGATTATGGCTTCAGACACTTTCCCCTGTACAGCGGAGGCTGGTTTTATTGTGTTTTCCAGAAGAGCTACAGATACTAGCCCTGCTGGCTCGTGTCACTAGTGACCTTATTCTACAGGTTCCTCGGACCACTAACCCCAGCTCTTTCCCGCTAAATACTTGAGTATGTGAGGTGTAAGAGAAAAAGAAAAGAGTAAAATGTGACTGAATCACTTGAACTGAAGCCATTTCAAAAATTCGCAAAATATCACTGAGGCAGGCATGACGACTGTCTTTCAAAACTGACCTGATGCTCCAAGGGGAACAAAAAGGTCCACATGACCCCCTTCTTCTTCAGGGGCCACATAGCTTCCTAGTTTCTCCCAGAAGTCTCTCACTTCAGGTCTCAATAGATTTTTAATACCAATTTTATAACCTGAGGAAAAATTCAGAATGTCATATTAGTTTACAACATTATCATGAACAGAAACTCTTAGCACTCTGAAAATGCAATCCTAATTCAAAAATCCAGTGTCTGCTCGTAAGAGCCCGATCTGGAGGTTGCCCGTGCTCCCGTGCTGCGCCACAGTAGGGCCACAAGAGGACTCCAGCATGGCTCACACTCTCCTTTAGGTTCCGGATTTATTGGACGCTGTGCACTTAGATTTAGGACCTTGTCACTCTGCCTCCACCGAGCAGCAGTGTGCATTACCAGGCTCACGGCAGGGGTCGGGGTAGATGGCCAGTCACATCCTGGGATTTTTACCACCAAGTTGCAAAGTAAAGATGTCAGTCAAAAAATAAGTCATTTAGAACAGAAAGACTCCCAGAAGATGGTAAACATCACTGAAACTCTCACTTCCTGGGAATTCTGTGTAATGATTCAGTGAATCACCATGTGTCTAGGCCCATTTCTAAAGGAGTCCTGGAGACTCTGAATTCTTAAATCCCAGTAGGGAACTGAAAACAAAGTCAGGCAAGAATCCCAACATTTCACTTCTTTCCATCGAGACGTGTAGATACAGAATGGAAAGACCTCTTCAGATGACCGGAGTAAGAGATTTCATTTTGTTGTTGGTTTTAAGGCAAAAGCTTTTGGGGAAATGCCACGATTATAAAGAGGGAAACTTCAGTTTTCAGGCATTTTGTTATGTTACTCTTGACTTAAAACAACAACAACAGTGTGGGGTGCCTGGGTGCCTCAGTCGGTTAAGCTTTCAACTCTTGTTTTCTGTTTAGGTCATGATCGCAGAGTCATGAGACCTAGCCCTGCGCCGGCTCCGGCTCCATGATGGGTGTGGAGCCTGCTCTCCCTCTCTTCTCTCCCTTCTCTCTCTCTCTCTCTCCCTCCCCCGCCAACCTCCCCCTCTCAAATAAATAAATAAGAAAACAAGGAAAAGGCAGAGTTTGGAAATCTTCCTCATCTGCAGAACAAAAAGTCTGAGATGTTAGAAAATCCTAACAGGTCCTTCTACTCTGTAAGAGGTAAACCTACTACACTACAGTACAAATTTGTAATCGATACCTCTCCATCATTTAGAGAAAAGCTACCATGTAATTAATCAGAAACATAAACCCCAGCTAGTAGCTGTGCTTTAATTCTGGGGGAATATATAAAATTTGATGTTATTGGAATACAACATAGATAAACTAAACAAGAAAAGACAAAAATAAGGTAACAATAAATCAAAAGTAGTTTATTTTCGTTAATAAAATTTACTAAAACTACTCCAAGCATGCTGAGTTCTGGCTGTTAGCAAGTCTTCTTGCTCAGGTATAGAGCCCAACAGTTAAAAGGAGAAATTGACAGGACTACTTAACTCATGCTTCAACTAAAACCCATTATGTGTATTTCTTATTGCACTTTCTTGAGGCATTGATGAGATGTTTTGCAATCACTGGAACATTCCAATCAGAACATTCCATTGATGGCAATGGAATGCCTAGAAGACCACACACCCCACATATCCCCTTCCCTGCCTGTGACCATGGGCTGAACACATACCGACCTCCATTCATGATCCTGTGCTGCCTGCTTGCTCCCTGGCACGTACCCTGCTGAACTTGTCTCTGTAAAACTCCAGTGTCCATCTTGCAAGGTGGAGAGGTCAGTTGATAAGCCTTGAGCCTGCCACCTCCCCTGGCTACTGGCACCAAAATAAGTTTTTTTCCTTTCTCTTTTCCAAACCCTTATCTCTTGAGTGATTGGCTTCTCTTGCTGTGAGTTTATCCAAGTTTGATCAGCAACAGTGTTGGCAAACCCAGCCAGGAGCTAAGCCTTCCATTTGTACAGCCCTGGGGATGCCCCCAGATGGAGCAGTTGGCACCGGCAGAGCACCAGGCTTCCCTTCCTAAGTTAGCAGCCGGGACAGATCACCCGGTAACATAGCCACAGAGACGGTAGCTTGATGGGTGATTCAGGTACCCACTGTGCCATTTTAGGGGTTCCTTGCCAGCTGGATCTTTGACCATCTTATTCCCTTTCTTCCTCCTCTCACAAAGATAGGAGATTTCATGCTAGTAAATCTTAAAACCATTCTATTTTAGGTATAACAAGGGAAGATGTAAGTTATTGTATAAAGAAGAATGGAAACTGAAACTTTAATTCTAAAACAGCCATCATTTCCTTCCCTCTGAGAAGGATAACCATTGACATTTTTAGAAGATGACCCATAAAAAGTTAATTGTATCAACCAAGCCTTTTCTTTGTGGTATAAGCCATTTGGAAGTATAATAAATGCTGTTCATGTACACCAATTTATAGATCTTGGGTTTTGCTGCTATTACAATTGCTACACTTTCATCAAACTTAAACACTTTTGTGCATGAAAGAACATAATGAACAGAGTAAAAGGCACCACACAGAATGGGAGAAAATATTTACAAACCATATCTGATAAGATTAATATCTAGACTATATAAAGAATGTCTACAACTCAATGGAGAATATCAAATAAACCCATCAGAAAATGGGCAAAGGACTTCAATAGATGTATATAGAGAATATATACAAATAGCCAATATGCATATGAAAAAATGTTCAACATCACTAATCAGTAGACAAATGCAAATCAAAGCCATAATGAATATCACCCTAAACCCATTAAGATAGTTACTATCAACTAAAAACAAACAAAAACACAGAATATAACAAATGTTGGTGAGATGTGAAGAAATTGGAGCCCTTGTGCACTGTTGGTGGGAGTGAAAAATGGTGCAGCCACATGAAAAATAGTATGGAGGTTCCTCAAAAAATTAAAAATAAAATTACCACATAATTCTGTAATCCCACATATGGATATATATCCGAAGGAATTTAAAGTAGGATCTCAAATAGCTATCTGCATACTCATGTACATAACAGTGCTATTCACAATAGCCAAGAGGTGGTAGCAACCTAAATGGCCATCAGTAAATGAAAGGATAAACAAAGTGTGGTCTATACATACAATGGAATATTATTCAGCCTTAAAAAGTGAAGGATATCCTGTCGTAAGCTACAACATGGATGGAACTTGATGACATTATGTTAAGTGAAATAAGCCAGTCACAAAGTTAAATACTGTATGATTTCACTTATATAAGGTATGTAATCAAATTCATAGGAACAGGAAGTAGAATGGTAGTTCTTAGGGGCTGGAATAAGAGGGAAGAAGGAAGTTCTTATTTAATGGTGTGATGGTTAATTTTACACGTCAACTTGGCTGGGCCATGGGTGCTCAGATGTTTGGGCAAACATAATTTTGGGTGTGTCGGTGAGAGTGTTTGGGAATAAGATTAATCTTTGAGTAGGCAGACTGTGGGTGGGCCTCACCCAATCAGTTGAAGGCCTGCATAGAACAAAAAGGCTGACCCTCCCTTGAATAAGAGGGAACTCGTCCTGTATGACTGCTTTGAGCTGGGATATCAACTCTGTTAGCAAATTGAAACTTAGTGTTCTGAAGGTTATACATGTGGACAAACTCCGCATTCATGCAAAGTTGGTTGTTGTTTCCAATCTTCAGGCTTACCTTGGAGTAAATTGATTTCTCTGCTGTCTCCATCACTAAATATCCCCATACTCTGTACCTTCTGCCCATCCAGAGCTTTTTCTATGAGATAAAGCAGGCTCTCCAAGGTTAAACTGCTATGTTCATACACCACAAAAATGATCTCTGCCTTAATGCTGTCCACCACCATCTAGAAAATGAAACCAAAGCCCATTATTTTAGAATATTTACTAATAAAATAAATACAATGGGTATGTAATCTGCTGTGATTTTTAAACACTTTTTTCCAGAAATTATAGAAAGAGGAAGATAAGCTTTATCGTTTGTTGGTTTCTTTTTCAATGGTTTTATTTCTTTTCTAATTATAAGAGGAGAAAATTAGGTACACTTGTAACTCTAGCACTCAGAGATAAATACTATTAACAAGTTAAATTATTTTCTTCCAGCCTTTTGATCTTTGTACATACCCATGAAAAGACGTAGATGCAACTCTTAAAAAATAATCAAATTGAGATCATATGATTTTGCAATGGACTTTTAAAATAAAGTTTTCCTCTTAATCATGAATTTCTGAATTATCAATATTGATTGATTAAATATTTGCCATTTAAATAAGTATGAAAACCACTGTGCTTTGAATTCAGCAACCAAATAAACTTTTCATTGTGACAAAGTTAATTCATTAGCAGGAGACAGGTTGCAAAGTCATTAAAGTCAGTGATTTTTTTTTTCTCCCAAACCTCATGCAACTTTCTGAAGGTCACAGTTCAAACTAAGCAGAGGACTACCACCTGGTTATGTCCTACTTTTTGCCTAAGCACCCAACACATTCATAATAAAATAAGTAATCATGGCATAGACTTATGTAAAGAAGACAAATAGGAGAATGGACTTACTTTGAAGTAGATTTTTCACCCATACTCTGTCACTAGTTATCCTTTGTCCCCAGCCTAATGCCCATTATTAAACATTAGGGAGACTATTTGGGGCCCACATGGAGATCAAAGCTCTGATTTTGCTTTCATGTGGATCAACGGAGCTGGCCAGTTGTAAAGGATCAGAGTCAATTTCTAGGTGCCCAGAAAGAATACTGATTTCGTATCCTGAGAGCAACCATTTTGTTACAAATAGGAATTTTTAAAAAAACTTTCTAAATAGGCCAATGAATGTAACCTACTGAATGTCATCTCTTACGTATGTCCCTCTTTGTGTGTCATATAAACATATGTATATGTGCATGTCATATACACATGTGTGTCATATACATGTGTGTCATATGCATATGTACACACTCATGAGTCTATAAAATACATGCTTTCTATGTCTTCTTTGTGCTTCCTTTATTTTTCTTATTACTCATATTAAAATTAAAATATATAACTTCATTGTAGAAAGAACATAATTTAATGGCACCCTCCTTGAATAGACCACAAAATAGGATTTCTGACACTTTTCTTTTGAGAAATGATGGTTATGTGATAGCACTTAATTCTTTAGGCATTGCAAAGAGGTTTTAAAATGATCCTTAATCACCTTGCTCTTTTTTGGGATAAGTGCAACAAATTCAGTTCAATAAGAATCCACTGGACACTTAACTAAATGCAAGATACTTTTGGCCTTTAATGCTTTTTTTCTAAAGTAATTTTGATTTATGGTTATCTTTATTGCTTCTGATTTTTAAAAGCACTCTGGGTCTGTAAATTTCCACTTAGACCATTTTCCTTTTAGAAGAGGAATCATTTTCATACACATGCAGGCCAAAAGATTGTTATACATCCTCTCATGTAGATGAAAAAAAAAAAAAACCTGATTCAGAAAAGGGCAGGCCTCCTAACATACTCTGTACCTCGAATGCAGGAATCCGAGATGATATTAATAAGAAGTGGGGCTGGGAAGCATATGAAGAGCTGTCATCATTTTTACGAACTCCATGCCAAGTCTTCTTCAACAATGAAGGGTAGGAATGGCTTCCAGAAACATTGCTTCTATAGGGAAGAGTAGGGAATAAGTGACATTTAAATTTCCTATTAACTGGATTTTGATAGCTGAGCACCAACATGTTGTTTTGGCAACAGTTATACTGAACAAGGTACGTGGCCTTTCAGACCTCAGTTGCTCCCTGCGTTTTGGGGACATCATATGGGGCTCCTGGGTGGGGTAGGGCCAGAGTTGGCTTCTGGGCCTCTCTCCCTCCATTCGTGGGATATTGGAAAGGTCTCCTGGAACTTATTTAGCTTTTGTTGGGTACTTAAAATGAATGTAGTGACATACTTATGGGTTCAAAATGACATTTTAAAAAGGAACAGCTGAGAGATTTAAAATTTCCTAGATCATCTGGTCCTCACAGCTTTCTAAATAATGTCTCCATTTTCTTACCCTAACCCCCACATTCCCATTTGGATATGCTTACTCCATGAAAAACATTTCTGGAAAAAAAATGTTACTTTTGCTCAATAAATTGCACAGAAAATGTACTACATCACAGCCTCTTTGCAGGGCCAAGAATATTTGAAATATAAAATTTGAATGTTACATATTTCCCTCAGAAAACATGTCAAAGACCACTGCTTTTGAAGATTAAAGAGTTATTTCTATTGCTATCTTGTAGGATATGAGCCAGATAATTATACAAGCTCCCTGCGAGTTAGCTAAATTATTCTAGAATGAATTCTCTGTCTCATGGGATGGTCTTGAGCCTTCAGGAGATGGAGGTTTGCTTATCGCTTGGGCAAAGCTTGTAAGGATGCCAAAACAAGCTGTTTCTCCAAAGCTTCATGTAATCCCACTCGATCCCTCAGAGCCTGGGAGAGCCGTGGCTGGCGTTTGGATGTTAACAATCTAGAGCAGCATGTTCCGCTCCCCCAAGGGGGTCGAACTTTGAATAACTCCTCTGAAAAACAAACAGCAGCAGCCTCCGCTGTTTACTTCATGCTTCTCTTGGCCAAGTCTACATAGATAAAGGCATCAAAAATAAAGCTGTACCAGGGCGCTATTCCAAATGGCAATAATTATAGCCCTTTTTACAGACTCTGTTTGGATTTCTTATCCGCTCAGTGCTGTGGCTCCAAGTTACCAGTCATGTCAGGTCAAGAAACAAAGCTCAGAGAACGAGCACCCCTTTTCTTGTGGAAACCAGTTAATCGATTTACAGGCTTCACATCCATTTCTGCCCTTCTTCCTGGCTTCAAGTAACCTCCCGTTTATTATGATCTCACAGAGGGTGAGTCAGTGAAAAGAAGATGGCAGGACTCAAATCACTTTCGTTGTTCTGTGGTGCACTGTGCAAATCAGAAGGCTTTGCTGAGCGAGGCTCTTAGCCTTCTTCCCGTCCTACTTTTCTTCTTTTAATGCCCTTCTTCCTGCTTCCATCCCCAGTTTCACTTCTCCCCTCTGTTGCTAATCCCAATTCTTCTGTCCTGAACCTATTTACTTGTTTTTGCCTACATTCATACTTCCCTCTCCTTGTTTTGTTTTGTTTTTCATCTCGTAAACCTGATTGTAACCAGAGGAATAATGGAGGCACTGATATTTGACTTTCTGTATTTCGTCTGAAATCTTTTTTTCTTACTCATTAACTTGAAATATATGGGGGCGGGGAGAGCTTGTTCTGAGTATACTTTAGAGAATGTCACCTACACGTTCTTCCAGAAAGACGTAGCTGTCCTCATCTGTGGGAATCTGTATGTAAATCCATTTGTTTCTACAACAGTTGGGTAAGCTATCACTTTAAAATGCTACTCACTCTTACGTAGGGCAATTTTCTCCCAAATTATTTTTCTTAAGCACTTTTCTCTTTGTCTCTCCTGTAGTTCCTCATCTTCTGTTTTGGGTTCGTTCAGGGTTCCATAGATAGCAGCGGCTTCCCTAGGTATTAGCCAATCTAAGCTAGACACACAAGCGATGTAATGATACTTCCAAGCACCGTACTCATTATCCGTTGGCGTATAGGGCAGAAACCATCCAAACCTAATGCATTTGGGCATCCATAAGCAGTCCTACAGGAAAAGAAATGAGAAATACAAACTGCAAGAAATTTTTAAGGACCGTTTCCTAGTAATAATGTTTCTGGCTACACAGATAATTTTTCTTTACGTCGTGATTTCTGGTGCTGCTAACTTGTCATCTAAATTTACACTAACGAATAAGAAGCATACCTTACACCGTACAAAAATAGTCTTTGATGACAATATATGTTATATATGAATCTACGTATTAGTCATCTTTGTACACCTGGTCCCACAGCACTTGGTTAACCCTAGATTCTGAGAATTCTGCTATTAGCAATAGTGTATCAGCTTGTTCGGACCAAACCTCCCACTGGGAATACCTTTGGTTGAACCATATGATATTGCCAATATGCAACCAGCTTTGATAAATGGAAACAGCAAATTTCATGTGGTTTAACTGAATTAAGCATCTAGACAAAATATCATAAAACAATTATTTGAAGGCATATAGAGCTACCAGTGCAATAAGGGCTCCTGCAAACCTGACCCCAGAGAGAAGGGAAACCCAAAGAGGTAAGGCCGATATGTGGCATCACTTGTCACTTCAAGACATTGGACAGTTCCAAAGTAAAGCTCAGGCTGAGAAGCTCAGCAGAAAGTTACGGCTGAATGACATGGAAGCTAAAAAGAATTTTAGGCATTCTCACAAGGAAGAGAGGAAACAAATTTAAATTCAGGGCCCACTACGGGGGAAAAACTTTAGTAATCACACCAGGTTTTCAGCTGAGATCCTTATCAGTGAGATTAAGGAATTAGACAAACTCTCGAAAAGACTGAAACTAGTTTTAAAATATCTCCTTTTCTGACTGGATTTAAGTGATCTATTCCTAGCCTCGCCAAATGCCAGAAGCAAAAGCAAATTATCTGGAGGAAGAGAACATCAAGCAGAGGCTCAAATTATTGTATCAATATTTTATATACAATATTGGGTATCAGTACCAGGCACACAAAAGTATAACAATTGTTTGTTTTCTCCTTTTGTCATTTATTATCTTTTATTAAGTAGAGAGAGACCCTCAGGAGAGCCATACCTTGTAATTGTTAGGCATGAACTTAAGAAATAAATAGCCCTATGATTAATATGTCTAAGAAGTTAAATAGCTAGGTGAGAATCTTGGCAAAAATAATCAAATCAACATTGTAGAACTGAAAATTATAATACCTGAAATATAAAACTCAATGGAGCAGTTTAAGAGAAAATTAGAATCCAGCTAAAGACATAATCAGTAAACAAAAAGCTAGAAGCAAAATCCAGGCAGAAACACTGAAGGCCAAAATGATGGGAAAGACACAAAAAAGAACATGAAACTTCTGGGAGATGGTGAATCAGTCTAACATGTAAATATTGGCATCCCACAAGAAAAAGAGCAAAAATGGGGCAGAAGCAATATATAAGGAGATACTGTGTGAGAACTTTTTAAAACTGATAAACATTAAATCTCAGATTCAAAAATCACTGAAAAACACAAAACAGAAAAAACACACACACACATACTTCTGGATACATCATAATGAAATTGTAGAAAACAGAAGATAAAACAGAAAAAAAATCCTAAAAGCAGCTAGAGAAAATAAAAATATTACCATTAAAGGAACAACAATAAAACTTCCTACTTCTCAAAGGAAAAAAAAAGGCTATGGAAGCCAGAGAACAATAGAAAAATTTCAAAGTTCTATAAAATTAACTGCCAACCTAGCATTCAAATTCCCTGAGAAAATATCCTTCAAATATGAAGACAAAATCAAGATATTTTCAGACAAAAATAAGAGAATTTGTCATCAGCAAGTTGCACTAGAAGAAATATTCAAGAGATTTCAAAAGGAAAATGATCCCAAATGGAAACTCAGAGATGCAGGAAGGTATGTACAACAACAGAAAAAGTAGATATGTGGTTACCTGTAAGTAAATATTGACTATATCAAATAACAGTCTTGTGAGGAGTGTGTGTGTTTGTGTGTGTGTGTGTGTGTATACATGTGTATATATATATATATACACACATATATATAAATTTAAATGTGTTTGTGTATTTTGTATGTGTATAAAATTAAAACATTTGACAATAGCATTGAAACTGGCTGGGGAAGGGGTTGAAGGGGAATAGATAGAGTTAAAGGGTCCTAAGCTCCTTGCATTATCTCAGAAGTGGTTTTAAAAAAAGGCCCTGGAATGAGCACTGTAATCTCTAATATAGCCATGAGAGAACTGCTAAATAATTTATAATTAACAACTTAAAAAACATTGAAGTACTCTAAAAGACAAAAAGAGAAAACAATAAAACAACCGGAACAAACAAAAAATACATAGTAAAATGGCGGACTTAAGCTTAAATAGATCTGTATGTACACAAACGTAAATAAAAAATTAACGAAGCTAAAAGCCAAAGATTGCCAAATGTTAAAAAACAAGCACCAACAACCAATTCTGTTTACAAAACATATTCCTTAAAGATAAGGACATAGGTTGAAAGTAAAAAGTCAGTACAAACACTTCGCCCGGGTCCTTAAATCCTATAAATCCAGGGCTCACAGTTGGTTTCGCATGTGGCCTCTCCACAGAGAGTTAGGTATTCTCTGAGATCAGAAGCTCAATGCAAGCCCATCCTGGGAAGACTGCTCACGTTAAAGAGGTAAATTATTGACTTGTACTCAAAGTATGTCTGCCATTACATTTTATTAAATCTTTAAAAAGAAAATGAGACAAACAGGCTGGAGGCAGAATTAATGGCAGTGGATGTTGAAAATCTCTTCAAGAGATGTTAGCTAAAGAGAGATCAGAGGAGGCTGTGGTGGTGTAACAATTTTCAAGGTGAGTTACCATGGGTAAAATAATGTCATATAATAACCAAAGCTTACCTAAATTCTCATGAAAAAAGTGGATACCTTTAGCTAAGATAAAATGCTTTCTAAATAATTAAATTGAGTAATTTAAATATCATTAAAATTACAAGAATTATTAGAATAGTGTATATCCCCTTACTTACAAAATAAATTCTTGTATTTAACTTATCCCCATTTTTTTTTTCTCTGAAGGGTAAGTTAATTATGTTCAAATACCCTTAGTTATTATCTTCAGGGAAGGAAGCTACCTCAATTGCTGAATGACAGAATACAGTGGTATTTGGGCTCTATTACTGAGAAGTGACAAGTAGTAAACCTGTTCAGTTAAAAACTTCCAGGGCCAGCTGACTTGTGCAGCTGCACACAAATCTTTTGGATTCAGAAAGGAAAAGATATAGAGAGAAATGAAGCGTGGTAACACTGTAGAGAAATCCATTTTGGCCACTTGCGTCCTTTCTGAAAACCAATCTTGGACAAACCTAAAAAGAAAGACACAGAAATGTAGTTCAGAACACTAGTGTCTAAAACAGGCAAAAAAATCCAGTATAAATCTTGGTCTTTGTTCTTTCTAGAATCTTCTAACTATATTTAAAAAATGAAATCCTAAATAACATAGGGCTAGATTTTTTAAAATACTGTATCTACTTTCACTGATCCATTGTAAAGAGGAAATGAATAATAAAAATATCTAAAGTTCACAGGAAAAAAGTCTGAAATATAGTTATTTAAGCTGTAAATGTGGATTTTCTTTTTTTAACCCCAAATTCAATAAATCAGCAAGTCCTGTCAGCTCTACAAATATGTATCCCAAACCCAACTACCTTTCTCCATACCCACTGCTGTCAGTCTAGTGCAAAGCATGTCCCCCTCTCTCCTGCACAACTGAAACAGCCCCTCCCTATGGTCTCCCTGCTTCTGCTCCTCTTCCCAGAGACCAATTCTCTACACAGCAGCCCAAGTGGTTTCTTTAAAAATGTAAATTAGATAACCTCACTCATGCAAGTAAAACCCTATGACTTCCCCGTGCAATTAGAATAAAAACCTACAGTGGCCACACCACACTTAGTGGTGAAATATTAATTCCTTCCCCCTAACATCAGGAACAAAGCAAGAATGTTCGCTCTCACCACTTCAGTTTAACAGATACTGGAGGTCTTAGCCATTTCAACAAACCAGGAAAAAAGTAAAAAATATACATATTGGAAAGGAAGCAGTAAAACTATCTCAATTCATGTGTGCGGAATCTATAAAACCATGATTAAGAACAACTCAGGAATCTACAAAACAACCATTTAAACTGTTGAACTTATTAGTAAAAAATTGTGATGATTTTCTTTTATTTTTTTCATCCTTATGGGATCTAAAGCAATATTTCCTTTTTCATTCCTGATATTGGCAATTTGTGTTTTCTCTTTTTTGCTTAATTATTCTTGCTAAGAATTTATCAATTCTACTACTATTTTCAAAAACAAAACAAAAGAAAACCCAGCTTTTGTTTTCATAAATGTTCTCTATTCATTTTCTATTATATTGATTTCCACTCTTCATCATTTCTTTCCTTCTACTTAGTTTGGATGTAATTTGCTATTTTTTTTCTAGTTATTTAAGGTAGAAATTTAGAAAACCCTTTTTTCCTTTTCTAATATAAGAAATTAAATAATATATTTTCCTCAAAGTGTTGCTTTAGGTACATCTTAACCATTTAGATGTATTGTATTTTCATTATCATTCAATTTGAAATATTCGAATTTCCCTTGTTATTTCTTCTTTGGCCATAGGTTATTTATTAGTGAGTTAATTTCCAAATATTTTGGGATTTTCTAGATATTTTATATTTTTTAACATCAAATTTTATTGCATTGTTGTTAAAAATATACTTAATTAGATTTTTAACAGTTTTGAAATGTACTGAGTCTTATTTTTTGGACCAGGAAATTATGTATCTGGTGAAAGTTATTTTGCTCATAAAAAAACATATATTTGGGGTGCCTGGGTGGCTCAGTGGGTTAAAGCCGCTGCCTTCGGCTCAGGTCATGATCCCAGGGTCCTGGGATTGAGGCCCGCATCGGACTCTCTGCTCAGCAGGGAGCCTGCTTCCTCCTCTCTCTCTGCCTGCCTCTCTGCCTACTTGTGATCTGATCTCTCTCTGTGTGTCAAATAAATAAATAAAATCTTTAAAAAAAAACAAAAAAAACAAAAAAAACCATATATTTGGAAATTGTTGGGTTTAGTTTTCTATAAATATTAGGTCAAGGTGGTTGAAGAGATTGCTCATTCTATATTCTCACTAATTTCTTTGTTTAATTGTTCTATTATAATTCCGTCAGTTTTGCTTCATGTAATTTGAAACTCTATTATTTGGTACATACATATTTTCAATTTTTATGACTTTTGGTGAATTGATCCTTTTCTCTTTATAAAATGTCCCTCTCTCTCTTTCTACTAATATTCCTTGTCTTGAAGTCCATTTTGTCTGATGCTAATATTGCCATCCTACCTTTATATGCTTAGTATTTGTATGGTATATCTTCTCCTATACTTTTACTTTTAACCAATCGATGTCTTTATATTTACAGTGTATCTTTTGTGGTCAGTATACAGTTGGATCTTGTTTTTTGTTTTGTTGTTTGGTTTTTTTTTAAGCTCATTTGGCCATCACTGCCTTTTATTTGAGGGTTTAGTCCACTTATATTTAACATAATTATTGATATGGTTGAATCCAGGTCTTGATTTTGTTATTTGTTTTTTGTTTTTCCCATTCATTTTATGAAAATTTATTCCTCCTATCCTGCCTTGGTTTGAGATAATGAATTTTTTGTATTCCATTTCAATTTTTTTATTGGCTTTTAAGCATACATCTTGCATTATGCAGTTAAGTTGTTGCTAGGAAGTGCAATATGCATCTTAACATTTCATAGTCTATTCTGAGTTAATATTCATATAAAATTAAAGGCCAGTGCAATGGTATAGTTCTTGCTATCCTTTATGCTTTTGTCACAATACTGCACCTACTTATGTTATAAGCCCTATAATACACAGTCATATATCTTTAAAGTAACTTGAAAATTTTATGTTTTTCCACACAGTAACATTTCCTTGTAAATCCAAGTTTCCATCTGGTATCAATTTCCTTAGCCTGGAGAATTTCTTTTAGCATTTCTTTACTGCACATCTTTTGACAACAAAATTTATCAGTTTCCTCTTATCTGAAAATATCTTTATTTCACCTTAATATTTCAGTGCTATTATGACATGCATTAGTCAATTTTAATAATTGTCATCTTAGAGCCAGTCTGGTTTCTGCTATATCATCTTCTCCTCCTCTTCTCCCTCCTCCTTCACTCCCACTTTATTTTAAAGCAAATCTAAGACATTGTATCACTGCATTCATCCCACCCACTTAGATGTGTTATTTTTTCATTATCATTCAATTTGAAATATTCTAATTTTCCTTGTGATTTCTTCTTTAATATTTTGGTGTGCCTCAGTAAACAATAAGAGTGTTTTTAAAAAAACATATACTATAACCATCATCATGCTTAAACTAATTCAACAATAATTTCTTAATGTGATATCTATTTTAAAATTTTTAAAAAGATTTGTTTATTTATTTTGAGAGAGAGGGAGAGAGATAGCATGTGCCCATAGGGGGAGAAGCAGAGGGAGAGGAGAAGCATACTCCCTGCTGAGCACGGAGCCTGACCTGGGGCTCCATCTCACCAAATGAAGATCACAACCCTGAGCCAGAACCAAGAGTCGGTTGCTCAACCACTCAACTGACTGAGCCACTGAGGCCCCACTGTGATATCTATTTTAAAAACTTTTTAAAAATATGGCATTCATTAAGAAAACTTCTTTTTTTTAAAGAAGATTTTATTTATTTATTTGAGAGAGAGAGAGAGAGCATGAGCTGGGAGGAGGGGTAGAGGGAGAAGCAGTTTCCCCATTGCCAATGAGGGACTCAATCCCAGCACCCTGGGATCATGACCTGAGCTGAAAGCAGATGCTTAAATGACTGAGGCACCCAGTGCCCCCATTAAGAAAACTTCTTTTTTTTTTATTAAAGATTTTATTTATTTATTTGACACATGCAGAGAGAGATCACAAGTAGGCAGAGAGGCAGGCAGAGAGAGAGGGGGAAGCAGGCTCCCCGCTGAGCAGAGATCCTGATGTGGGACTCAATCCCAGGACCCTGAGATCATGACCTGAGCCAAAGGCAGAGGCTTAACCCACTGAGCCACCCAGGCGCCCCAAGAAAACTTCTTACATCACTCTGCACATGCCACCTAAGCACAAATGGATCTTGAATGAATACAAAATCCAAGGCCCCACCAAAACAATCATCTTGGGAGCTATATAAGCCTTAGACCAAAGAGACAATTTATGACCCATGGACAATGTACTGCTGGCCCTGTAGCTACCAACTACAAAAAGAGAGATACATAATACCTGATTGCCCTCTTTAGATATTGGCAATAAACATCTGTTATAGTCCCAAGCCACCAAATAACTCGTCATATTTGAATAAGAATTAGTAGAACAAAAAAGTTTGTAAGTAATCCATGTGCTGGTAAGTTAGACTCTTCCCTGGAACAGCTAATCTCCTCCAAACTCAGTAAAATTACAGATGTTTGTGGTCAGTCTCACAGCTGATTGGAAACTTTGGCAAGAAGTATTTAGCAGAACTCCTTTATCTCAAGCTATTGGGAGCACAGAGCTATTTCTCACTGTTCAGTGGCTACTGCTGCCCTGGTACTAGGTCCTAATGGACACAGATAAACTCACTCAAAGAAAAGTCCCATCTCTGAATAGCTCTCATTCTGCAATGTGTCTTCTCTGACTTTCTCTGACCTCTAAATGCATAACCTAAATTCCCACAGGGTGGGTCAAGCCCCAGAAAGTTCCAATGTGAAGTAAAAATGACACCTCCAATTAGGAACAAAAAAGAGCTTAGTTATCTTCATAAACAAGCTGCTGAACACCCATGAGACCCAGAGACAGTCTTCACCACTAATTTACCCAAACTTCTGGCCTAACTGGGGCCTGATCTATAAATCTTGGGAGAAGGAAAAATTCTATCTTGCAACAGAACACCAATTAATAATACATGTAGAAGCAATTAAGAAGTTAGAAAATGAGCACTTGGCAGCTATCACAGTAATAATTACGTCAGAAGAGAGTCATCAATGGAGACTTAAACTAGTGGGTGAAAATATGATGAGGAATAGGGTATTTGCATAGATTCCAATACTTTTAAATTAATTTAAAATTAATCGCTCAAGGGCTTTTTAGTTACTTATTAATTATTAACAAAATTCTTAATAATGAATCGTCTTAACCAAATGATAAGTCAACATCACAAGCCATGGGACAAATCGACATCATATGCCCCTAGTGTGATCTGCTCAGTGTCCCTCTGTCTTATTCCTGCCAAGAATGCAAAACCTGAATGTAATCTTAAGGAAGTAACAGCCAGCCACAAACTGAAGGTCATTCAACAAAGTAGGTCTGTACTTTTCAAAAGTGTTAAGTAATAAAAGACAAGGAAAAACTAAGGAACAGCTCCACATTGATGTGGATACAAAGACGTGAAAACTAAATATAATAGGCAATCCTGAATTGGATTCTGGACTGAGAAGGAAAGGATGAATACAAAGGACATTGTTGGAACAATCAGAAATACTCAAGTGGAGTCTGTGGATTAGACCTTAGTATCGTATCAATGCTGACTTATTAATATCGGAGGACGTACTTTGATTTTTCAGCAGAATGCCTTTGTTTTTACCAGAAACACATCCTGAGATGCTTAGGGTTAATGGGGCATCAAGTTTGCAACATATTCTCATATGATTCAGAATAACAAGGCAAAATGGTAAAGTGTGAACAGTTGAGGAATCCAAGTGAAAAGTATAAAGGGATTATTTGCACGATTTTTGCAATTTTTCTGCAAGTTAAAATTTATTGCAAAATGAAAAGGTTTTTTTTTTCTCTTTTGGTTTTGTTTTTTGTTTTTAAAGAAAAGGCTACCTGCTTCATTTGAAAGATTTAATGATTGCCTATTATTTTGTGCTTTTCTACTCCCTGACTTTATTTTAGGTCACTGCTCTTTCTTGATCCCACTCCATGCACCTTTATCACAACCTGAGATAAAACAGAGCACTTTAAAATGAACTTGTTGGATCTCACTCACATGTGGAATTTAAAAAAGAAAACAGGGGCACCTGGGTGGTACAGTTGTTTAAGTATCTGACTTTTGGTTTCCGCTTGGATCATGGTCTCAGGGGTGTGGGATCGAGCCCTACATCAGGCTCCACACTCAGCATGGAGTCTGCTTGGGTTTCTCTCTCCCTTCCCCTCTACCTCTGCCCCTTCCCCCACTTTCCCTCTCTAAAATAAAGGAAGGAAGGAAGGAAGGGAAAGGAAGAAAGGAAGAGAAAGGAAGAAAGGAAGAAGGAAGGAAGAAAGAAAACAAGGAGGGAGGAGAAGAAAAAAGGAGAGAGGGGAACAAGCCATAAGTGACTCTTAAGGACAGAGAGCAAACTGAGGGTTGATGGAGGGAGGTATGGGGGATGGGGTACATTGGGGATGAGTACTAAAGAGGGCACTTGTGATGAGCACTGGGTGTTGTATGTAAGAAATGAATCACTGAATTCTACTCTAGAAATCAATATTGCACTGTATGTTAACAACATTTAAATAAAAATTAAAAAATGAATCTGTTGGAAAAAAATTAAAAAACGAACCTGTTGGCATGCAGCTGGGAAAAGTGTGTGTGGGGGGGTGTGTATGTATGTGTGTGTGTGTGTAAGCAGGAAGGCAAAGAATGGAGTTGGGTGTGTACTGGCAGTAGCCACAGACAAAAGTATCACAAGGGGGTCCTCTCATTGTTAATAGATTAACAATCAAGCTAAGTGCGGCTGTGACAACACCAAGAACAGTTAGTCCCAGGGGATCCCTGACCTAACTCCCCGGTGTCCCAGGCAGGCTTCACAATCCTTTCCCTGGTCCTTGGGGGACAATATGCTCTCATTTACAATCATAAAACAGATCCATCAAATAAGGTCCAAAACAAAATGTTTTCTGCCTCTTTTTCAAAGATGGGTCTCAGTATCTTGAGTTTTCATTCCCACCCCACAGCATCTACGGTTCTGTCCCAGCCAAGCAAGGGAGAAAAACTAAATCTCACTTATTTTATTTATTTAATTTTTAAAAGATTCTATCTTAAGCAATCTGTACACCCAGCATGGGGCCCGAACTCAACAACCCTGAGATTAAGAGTCCAGCCCCTCCAAGAATACTTAAAGTGGACCTCAATTATGCATGTTTTATATTTGTTCCTAGCCCACACTGCTGCAAGGACACAGGCAAGTATAATGAATCTTAAGCAAGAAAGAAGGGAAATGCTTCAGTCACATTAAAAAAAAAAAAAAAAATCAGTACCCAAGCAGCAGAACTAGGCTAGTTTGCAGTAATGACATTGTGGCTCATTGCATTTTAGTTAATGTTACAAAGTAAGAAATCCGTGAAGAGAAATAAAAACATGTAAGGAGACAATGAACAAAATGTGCTTTGCTCCATTATTGTGACAAGGATAGCTTCATTGAAATAATTCATGACACTACTTTGCAGTGTGCTACTGAATGTACAATGTGTACTTTGCAAAAATAACAAGGCTTAGTAATACAGAACTAGAATTTAATTCTCGGCTCTTAAATTTCTGATAAGAACTAGAAAGAAGCTGCCCAGATCGTGATGAAGGTGACTGGGAGCCGAGCTTGCAGAGGTGGCCTGGAGAAGGGTCAGATGAGTCGGCAGAGCTCCCTGCCTCCTTGTTGCCTGCGCGGCCCCCGGGGTCTTGTCGGGGGGCTTTACGCTCACCAGCTGGTGTGGCCGGGCCTGGAGCAGGTGGGTTTCCACACGGATGCCAGGGTTGCACAGACTGATGACTAGGTTTAAGAGAACCATGTGCTGAAGTGTTGAGTAAAGGAGAGGGCAAAGGAGGGTGTTGGGAAAGCAACAAGGAAGGGCGACTAAAGAGTGTCTTTAAAAGATTTTAAAGTAATTTGGATGTTCTGATTGTAGTTACATGGATGCACATAAGCATAAAAAAGCAGAAGGTTCTATCTGGGGGGTGCAATTATGGGTGATGGGTATTTTCCTCTTTTTGCCCATTCACATTTTCCAATGCTTCCACAAAGGCCTGATGTAATTACTGAAGAGATAGAGAAGGCCCTAGGCTTCCACACGTGTTGTCCCGGCCAGGTGGCTCCGTCATTCTCCAAATCTCTGCTTGTCTGACCTCCTAGGCATCCTTCAGACTCCAGCCGAAACGTCAGATCCTCAGGGAAGGCAGCAGCCTCTCCTGGACTGGATGAGGTCGCCTTACTTCTTCTCTGTCACTTAGCACAATCGTAGCTCTTTATCTGATATCTGTTGGGCTGGCCAAGCCTGCTTGGATGGTGGGAAATAAAGGATAATGCACGTACACAGACTTGTCATAATTATAAAAGTGTATGTATGACTTCCCGAGTAGATCCATATGATATAAGATCTACTCGGCTGGTGAAGCAATATGGGGCTGGGGAAGGAACGAGAGATTGTATCTGGAACCAGCGTGGTAGATCTCTTATGCAGCTAGTGGAAAGCTATTTTTGCAACATTATAGGTGACCATATAAGGTAACAATAGTGAAGTTTTACAGGTACTAGCAGAATCCCCCTGCCTCCCCAACAGGCTGACCATTCCTGCTGCCTAAATACTTGTCCGTAGGAGGAGGCTACTACGACTCCCTCAGGCCCGCCTCCTTGCTGCCTCCTATCCTTTGCTGAAACTTGTATCCTTCACACTCCATGTGCACTATTATGTAATCTAAGCACGAGTTTTGAGTTTTCATTCTTGCTGACCCTCAAACTCAATCCATTTTGGGGCTCACTCACTATTTATGGTCTTTCTCTTCCACTGGGCCACATGCTGTGTGAAAGAAGACATGGCGGTTGTCTTGTTTGCTGTTCTGTCCCCAGCACCTGGTATGGTGCTTCTAACTCGGCGGGGGTGAAACAGATAGGTGTAAGTTAGAATGCAGAATGAAAAAAATAAATAAAAATAGAATTTCACTGCTTATATTAAATTTATGTTAGTTAATTCTAGCAATTACTACCGCTGTAGTGGCCCAAAGCAGTACACATTTATTTTCCCAGGGTTCTGGAGGTCAGAAGTCTGAAATCAGTTACGATGGGCTAGGTGCAGGCAGGGCTGGCTCCCTCTGGAGGCTCGGAGGGCAGAATCTGCCTCCTTGTCCCCTTCAGGTTCTAGAAGCTGCCTACCTTCCTTGGCTCATGGCTCCTTCTTTCATCTTCAAAGCCAACAGCATGTCCCCATCTCCCCACTGCTCCCGACATCATGTTGTCTTCTGTCGTGTCTCTTGCATCCCTTGGAAGGACCATTGTGATTATGCTGAGCCCCAGTGACACAGGGTAATGTCCCCATCTCAAATTCCATAATCATGTCTGCAAAATGCCTTTGCCCTGTAAGGGAACACCCGCCGTTTCCAGGAATGAGAGCGTGGGCATATGTGGAGGCTACTATTGAGTCTACCTCACTGCTCCAACTTCTGAGACACGGAAACACTCCCAAATATTTACAGTGGCGCCATGTTGCGCTGTCAGATAGCCAGTGAGAGGCATGGATGCTCCCTTGTTCTACTTGAGGACAAGATTTATTCCACTAAACTATGAACTTCCGAGGGCAGGAATCTTTTACACTCTGTTTAGTGTTGTATCCCACGCACCCAGAATTGGGCTTGGCACATGGCAGGCACTCAGCAAACATTTGGTGAATGCTGGATGAGCAGACAGCACTCTTTTGACACTGATTATTTACTCCCCCTTCTTTAGGTAAAATAACCTCATTTCCTACATGGTGGTCCATGTGGTTCTATAGAAGGTGACTCATCCCTGGCTCCCAAAAAAGCATGTGATCAAGGCTAATTCTATTCATCTGGGTCAGCCTCCTGGCTACAGCAATTGGCAGAAGTGGGCAGGGACTGAGACTAGTCCAACCAGAGTGAAGCTCCAATAGAGAAATTACTTTTATATCTGTACACAACTAAGGAGACATAATGATGAAGCCATGACTGCCAAAGGCAGAGCAGAAGAACACAAAGAATCAAGTCACTGGCTTTCTTACTGAACCTCTGAATTGAGCTTCAATTGCAGCCAAACCTACTCTGGATTTTTCAGTTATATAAGAGGGAATCTTCCTTTTATTATGTGTGTTAAGCTTAGGGTTACTTACAATGAGAGGTTTGAAGACCACTATGCATCAGTGCCAGAGAAAGACGAAAAAGGCATCTACAGAAACTGAACAGGTAATTCTGTTTCACGGAGAAGAGAAGGGAGGGGGCATTCATGCCATCTGCGCTCTTGCCTCTGAGGAAGAGTAGAATCGAGAGGTGGAAGAAGACTTGGGGCCTTCAGGTCACCCAGGCCTTGTGTCTTACACTTGGCCACGTTCCCCGTCCCTCTGGGAATGGAGGAAAACCCCCCTTTCCAGCCCCATCCTCACGGGCTGAGCCAAAATCTCTATGGGCGCACAGAGTCCATGTTTTTACAAACTGCAAGTGATCCTGATGGGCCAGACCTTCTCAGCTGCAGTGGATTCGACCTCACAGGGCCGCAGGTCTTGATGCTCAGGCCAAGTTAAATACAAAGCACTGAATCTATGTGTGGTGGTCTTAGGAGTAGGTATAGCCCCCTTTTGAAGCCCCGAGGTAATTAAATACTGAGACACTGCATGAGAGTCTGATAGGCTCTCTCCTATGTGTAAAGAGCATCAGTCTGCTAAATGCATTTTATTTTTCTAAATGTAGCTGATTCACAGCTAAATTCTGGAGAGTTGATATGATCAGAGAAGGTTCGACTAGGTAAATAGACCCATTTTAAACCTATTTGTCTTCTTTTTCACTTAAGCGATCAGGAAAATCAGGGCAGCTCCAGAGTCAGTGAATTTAAGCACTCAGTGAGGTCATCGAGGGCCAAGGATCTTCCGTATTTTCACTTTGCCTCCCTGGTAGTTTGCTCTCCTTAGCCTTGTCCCATGAGGTGGTTTCCAAATGACTACTGTGAGGAGTGATCCTCATAGAACAGAAATCACAGGATGAAAAGGGCACGTGCCTTCCTCAAGCCCCTACCTAAGTCCCTTTGAGAGTGAAGAAAACTCTCCTGGAAGATGTCTCATGGCCACTCTCTATGTCCCCTTGGGCAGAATTAGTATCTACACACCCTTTCGTAATCCAGACACCACCAAGGGGGTGGAATTCTCATGATTCTGTCCAAGCCTGACTCACCCTCTGTGAGGCAGTGACAAGCCACCTCTGAGACACATACAGCCTGGGGGAAAAAGCACTTCTGTCAGGACGATGGAGAAGAAACAGGGAATAATGTGGGCAGGCAGGTAATCAACAGTGTGCCCACTGAGCAGACACTGAAGCGAGAAGGAAAGATCTATCTAGCTGCCACAGTGTCCGATCTACCCAACCTTTACAAACACCTGTCCCTTTACTTCAGAGCACTTGTCTATCTCCGTCCTTGCTCCCTTTTACCCTTGACATAGACTTGCAGGCATTTCTTAAATGGGTTAATGTGCTTTTACTATTTGGTAGTGTAACTCTTACTCTTATTTTCTTTATATGTATACTCTTCTTAGGGGTTGCTATCCATTTTTTTTCCTGGATTAGCTTTAGAATCAGTTTCCCTAGGTCCATAAAAATATCCTATTTGGGAATTTGTACTAGGATTGAATTGAACTTGAAGGTTAATTTAGAGAGAATTGGCATCTTCAAACATGGCACATCTACCAATTCAGGGTTGTTGTTGTTTTTAACTATCCTTTAACACAGACTTATAATTTCCCCCATAAAGTTCTTGTACTTCTCTTTTTAGTTTTATGCAACAGACATAGGGAAGCAGAGCTGAGAGAAAGCAGGATGGGGAGGGGGGCGCAGGCAGGCCCGCAGCCCGGGGAACCAGCCCGGGGAACATTGTTTGAGTCCAAGGATCTAGTTGGCCTGAAGCTAGACAAATCTTAAGTCAATACGTTCCCATTTCTTCTTAAGCTGGTTTGAATTCCATTTCTGTTATTTGCACTTGAGAGTGTTCTGACCATGACACCAAAAGTACTACGTGGAGAGAGCAGGAGGAAAGATGACCAACACCCACTCAGGGTACACTCCGGGCANTTTCTGTTATTTGCACTTGAAAGTGTTCTGACCATGACACCAAAAGTACTACGTGGAGAGAGCAGGAGGAAAGATGACCAACACCCACTCAGGGTACACTCCGGGCATCCTACCTCTGCTTCTGCCCGTCACACTCCTGGGCATTTCCTCAAAAGATTCTTTTTTTTTTTTTTTAATTATTATTTGCCCCAGGGGTACAGGTCTGTGAATCATCAGGCTTACACCTTTCACAGCACTCACCATAGCACAAACCCTCCTCAATGTCCATAACCCAGCCACCCTATCCCTACCCTCCCACCCCCCCAGTAACCCTCAGGGTTTTTTTTGTGAGATTAAGAGTCTCTATGGTTTGTCTCCTTCCCAATCCCATCTTGTTTCATTTTTTCCCTCCCTATCCTCCCATGGCCCTCCATCCTACTCCTCAAATTGCTCATATTAGAGAGAGCATATGATAATTGTCTTTCTCTGATTCACTGATTTCACTTAGCATGATACCCTCTAGTTCCTTCCACGTCATTGCAAACAGCAAGATTTCGTTTCTTTTGATGGCTGCATACTATTTCATTGTATATATATACCAAATCTTCTTTATCCATTCATCTGTTGATGGATATCTATGTTCTTTCCATAGTTTGGCTATTGTGGACATTTCCTCAAGAGATTCTTAAGTACAGAAGAGAGACAAATGTTCTCTTAAAACCTTTCTCCATTTTCGGGCGCCTGGGTGGCTCAGTGGGTTAAAGCCGCTGCCTTCGGCTCAGGTCATGATCCCAGGGTCCTGGGATCGAGGCCCACATCGGGCTCTCTGCTCAGCAGGGAGCCTGCTTCCTCCTCTCTCCTCTCTCTCTGCCTGCCTCTCTGCCTACTTGTAATCTCTCTCTCTGTGTCAAATGAATAAATAAAATCTTTAAAAAAAAAAAAAGACAACAGATCTTACCCATGTGTGTATCTTACTGTAACTCTGTAGTAACCCATACTCATGATACGNCCGATGCAGAGAAGTCTCTGTAGCTAAAAGGATTCTTGGTAGCTGCGGAAGATAATATCATGTATTTTAAATATGGCTGGTAGTATTAATTATCAGGGCTGCTGCATTTGGGACATTGTGCAATGAGCAACTTCAAGAGGGGCCATCAACACAGATGACAATGTGACTCGTCATCCTTGGGTATTTTAACTGTGCATAATTCCTTTTGGAATTGTTTTATAGAAGTCTCGAGTCAATTAACAAAAAGTCTTGAATGAAGCCAAATATTAGTAATCTCCCATATATGGGAACTTGTAATATCTTGAAAATTTTCTTCCTCCAAGAGAGCTACACATGAACGTTGTTTTCTGATGATTTTTTTGTTATTCTTTTGATTAAGAGTATTTTAGACATATTCCATCCAATAAGCATTTACTGAGTGGCTACTACGTACCCGCTATGGCTTTAAGAGTTAGAGACACAAAGAATCACCAGAGAAAGTTCTTGCCCTCACAGAGCAGGGATCTAGTCGAGCAGGCAGACGGTAAATCAACAGGTACTGTACATAACAACGTGGGGCAGTGCGAAGTGTTGTAAAGACGAGTTCAACATTATAAAGTATGGCCTCACCCCTGTGGAGAATGGTACCGCTTACAAAATGAGAAGTGAGAGTCACAGGGGCACAGGCTTTGCCTGGCAAAAGACAGTGACCTTCCCACCATCCACTTGTCCTCTGTCCCCATCCCTACCCAATGAAACAGCTCTGGGCTTTGGGTTTCTCCTTTTCTTTTAGACTCAAGGATTTTCCTTCTTTGCTTCATCCACCTCTCAATCAACTGCCCCAGTGACAAATGATGGTTGTTCGTGAGCATCTGACCAGTGTGAAAGGACGGGAGCATGTGCAAAATATGGGCTGAGGAGAGGGAAGAGTGAGGATGACCCAGATTTCCAGACTCGTCTTGGATGTTTAGGAACCCAGTGTGCGTTTGGACACGCCCCTCTGCCATCCGCTGACTCCACCCAGAAATATCCGCTTACAAATGGGTGCTCAGGAACTCAGCGAGATGTAGCTGCTCTGGATTTAAAATTAACCTACATGCGTATTGTCTCTGAGAGATGTATACACCAGATTTCCGCACCGTTCACAGATGAGACAGACCTCATCCCCTGAGCTCTCCCCGGGGCTGCTTGGAAAGAGTGGCTGGGGGCAGTGCATTGGAATTGGGGACGGGGGTTTTCTCTCTTAAGTGTACATCTGTGGGTCGATTTTTCTGCCCCACCCCATCTCCAGTCGGCTCTGACGGGGACAAATGACAGGAGCTAATCCTTCACTGTTCTTGATCTCCCTCTCCCCGACACACACACACACACGCATGTGCACAGACAATCCATCTGTGTCTTGGGATTGCAGTTGCATGAATGTTGCCCCAGGGACCCACCAGGGAAAGCTACAGGTTTGAACAGCTCCAGCCCAGGAATGAAAGGCCTTTGTGTGGGGCGTTGTCTGCTGGTGAGCCTTGGCATTTGAAACCGGTCTCACCAGTATGGCCAGGAGAGGCAAACTTCCCATGGGCTTCTCGGAGTGACACCCAAACAGCACAGTTTCCTTTAGGGAGTCAGGAAAAGTCAGCCTGCTCAAGTGGCAGGGGAATGACGCTAGTGGAATCATTTAGCCATGTGGCCATATAAGCATAACGTGCTAGGGAAATGCCATGATAACATTTGTAAAAATTTCCGGAAGTGAAAGACATGCAGGGAAGTCTTCCTAGGAGAGGCGCCACCAAAGTCAAAGTGAGGAAGAGCTTGCCAGAGCTATGGTATAAGAAGCTGAGCCCTTTGGAAATGTTTTAAATATCATAACACTCCACTTAAGAAATCTTAAACCTGGGCACCTGGGTGGCTTAGTGGGTTAAGCCCCTGCCTTTGGCTCAGGTCATGATCTCAGGGTCCTGGGATCGAGGCCCGCATTGGGCTCCCTGCTCAGCAGGGAGCCTGCTTTCCCCTCTCTCTGCCTGTCTACTTGTGATCTCTCTTTCTCTGTCAAATAAACAAATAAAATCTAAAAAAAAAAAAAAGAAATCTTAAAGCTTGTACTTCATCATTCAATAAACTTTACTAGTGCTCAATAAACCTTGCTTTGCTGTCCACCAAAATAATAATAATAATCAATAATAATAAATTAAAAAAATAAATCTTAACAATATGGAAGATAAGGACAGAAAAGAAAAATCTTAGACATTGGAATATATCTCTTGGAGATTAAGAAGAAACTTTCAAAGAAAACTGTGGCAACACAGTCCCTATCAGTACCATAATATCCTAGTCAAGCTCTGTAACTATAAGTGCCTGAATTAAAGTGAAATTATTCAGAAATTGCACAAATACAGCCTAGCTTACGTAGAAAGATTTTGGACATTCAAGTTATCCTGAGTTCTCTCATGTATTCACTTGCTTATTCAGTGATGGGGGAATAGGGACTATAGGAATAAATAGGGCTCAAAAGAAATGCTTAATAATTAAAAGTGGATTGCACTGTCACTATTTGACCCAGCAATTCCATTCCTGGGCACAGACCTAAAAGAAATAAACACATCCATACAGAAAAACCGACACACAAATGTTCATAGCAATGTTATTCACAGTAGCCAAAATGTGGAAACAACCCAAATGCCCATTACCTTAGGAAAGGATAAATAGGGCACCTGGGTGGCTCGGTCAGTTAGGCTGCTGCCTTGGGCTCAGGTCATGATCTCAGGGTCCTGGGATCGAGTCCCACATTGGGCTCCCTGCTCAGCAGAGAGCCTGCTTCTCCCTCTCCCTCTGCCTGTCGCTCTGCCTACTTGTGCTCTCTATCTCTCTGTTAAATAAATAAATAAAAATCTTTAAAAAAAGATTTAAGGAATGGATAAATAAAATATGGTATATCCATACCATGGAATATCATTTAACAATAAAAAGGAAAGGAGCACTGATACATGCTACAAAATGGATGAACCTTGAGAACATTGTTTACAAAAGAAAAAGGAAACCACAGGCCCCAAATGGTGTCAGACTGAGTTGCCAGACAGGGCTTAATACCCGATCTAATTGCAGTTTCAACCTTCCCCAGAAATGGGGCCTTAACAGGTCAGTCAGGAACATTTTTCTTTCCATATCACCCGGGTCCTCTCCACCCGCCAAAGAAAGATGAGGTAATCCATGTGATAAGACATGTTGCTTTTCCCCTAGCAAACAGCCTTGTTTGGAACAATGCTTTTCTTTTGCTAATAATTTTCTTGCCCCCACCCTCCATCCACAAAAACTTCCCTTCCATTTTGTTTTGTATAACCTCTCAGAGTGCTGCTCTGCTTGCTAGAGGGGGTGCTGCCCGATTCACGAACCATTTATTTATTCGTTTATTTAATAACAATGTCTCTTTCATATTTTTGATGAAGCTTTTGTATACTTGAGAACATTTTTTAAAGATTTTATTTATTTATTTTTGAGAGAGAGAGAACACGATCCAGGGAGATGGACACAGGGAGAGGGAGAAGCAGGCCCCCCACTGAGCAAGGAGCTCATTGCAGGACTCAATCCCAGGACCCTGGGAGCATGACCTGAGCCCAAGGCAGACGCTTAACTGAGCCACCCAGGCGCCCCCATGAACCATTTAATAAAGCCAATTTGATCTTCACATGTACTTGGTTGCTTTTTGTTATTTAACAAGATTATAATACATGAAAGCAGCCAGTTACAAAAGACCACATATTGTAAGATTGCATTTATTTGAAAAGTCCAGAAAAGGCAAATTTATAGAAACAGAAAGTAGATTAGTGGTTGCCCAGTGCTGGGATGGAGATGAGGAGTCACGTCTAATGGGTAGCAGGTTTCTTTTTGGGGTGATGAAAATGTTCTAAACTTAGATTGTGGTAATAGTTGCACAGTTCTGTGAATATACTAAAACCACTAACTTTGTAGCTTTTAAGTGGTGAATTTTATTGTACGTGAATTATCTCAATAAGGATGTTTAAAAGGAATTCGATTGCACTAACTTTAAAAAATAAGATGAATTGGGCTTTTAGATTTAATCAAAATCAAGTACAACTCAAATTGGATTAGACTATCAGTAAACGGTTTCTGTAAATGTTGGCAAGAGAGAAGACATGGCTGACCCAAAGAGATGGAGAGGAAATAGGAGAAGAAAGACTTAGTCCAAACTTGGAGGAATAAACTAATTGATGTTCAACAACAAAACCCACCACTACAGGGTGCCTGGGTGGCTCAGTGGGTTAAAGCCTCTGCCTTCGGCTCAGGTCATGATCCCAGGGTCCTGGGATCGAGGCCCGCATCGGGCTGTCTGTTCAGCAGGGAGCCTGCCCCCTCCTCTCTCTCTGCCTGCCTCTCTGCCTACTTGTAATCTCTCTCTCAATCACTGTGTCAAATAAATAAATAAAATCTTAAAAAAAAAACCAAACACCACTACAAATTAGAGCTGGGTTCAGGATGCCAGCTCTAGAAACCAGAAATTGACATACAACTTCTAAAAAAAATCAATAGTCCAGAATATGGAATAATAGCTTCGTGCAACTCCGGTAGACAGCTCTCTGCAGAAATCTAGCTGCTGCAGAACAGAGCAAAGTAACTCCACTGAACGGATTAGTTCCATATCCTTGTGCCATAGAAAGAATTCAGGTACCAGACAAAGGATACAATTTCCAGTGACAAGATGTCAGGCCTGATGTTAATGAGCCTCAAAATACACCACACGATCTCTAATGACCTCCAGTGGTTACAGCTAAAATTGCGTGGTTTATGATACATGAGACTAGAACATGATGTACCACAAGCAATCATGGATTTGGGTTTTGGTCTGTTATTTTATCTTGAAAGCCTTAAAGTCAGAGTAAAAAGAAACCTAGCCAATGAAACCTAGCCAACTACTATAAAAAGTTCCCTTCCTTGATTTTTAAGCATTGACAAAAGAGCCTATTTTTCTGTGGCCTCTCCTTGCAGCCTCTTTCAACACAGCCAGGAAGGTGTCTGTTTGCCTCCAATGACCTGGTGACTCCATCAGGGACAGTCTCTTAACAAGCCACCATGCACTCCCGGATGCAGGAGAAAGCAGACAAGGGAGAAGATGAGCAAGCAGGTAGGAGGGATGAAATGGCTGATTGAAAGAGACGGGCTAGAGGAAGTGTGAGAAAGAGTGCAAGGCATGTGTTGCAAACGAAAACAAGCCAATTTGGTTTGCACAACTCTGATACTTTCTGGAAGCTACCTAAGAAGTTCAATGCTTACAACCTCATCACCAGGTTGTAGTAAAATCAACTAACCCCAAATGATGCCATACCTAGAATTTCCCTAAACAAACCTAACAAACAAGCCCCAACCATTCCATACAGTCTCCTCCATGGGCTTGATGAAGTCCCGGCCCTCTGTCCTTTGGGCGAAAGGTTTACTCATTTGAGAAAGGACAGTGTTCCAGAAATGGGATTCCACTATTACCTTCCTTGAGAGCCTCAGGCTACCCGAAATCCCCAGGCCGTCAAGGCCATTTACTTGGGGATAAAGTCTGATAAGCACCTGCTACCAGCCTGGCTGGATTCTTCAACCAGGTCCAGACATGTTGGAGGGCTCTCTGGAACATTTCCATCCCACATCTGAATACCTTTAATTTCACCAAAGAGAGTCCGTTTCTAACATTCCTCTGACAAATGAACGAGCCACTGGCTGCTCTGAAGATAACTGATGTTTGATATTTGCTACATTCATTAGCCAAGTATCTTGTAATAACTGAGACATTGTGACTTTTCCAATACAATGCTAGCTAACCACGCTTAGAGTATTAATTTTTGATCAAAACGCTAGCTGTTCTTGCATGTAATTTCAACCAATGCTTTCAAATAGCACACCACCTCTGCTGGACTATTTGAGAGCAAATGAAAGAAACTATAGGAGTTCAGGGTAAGAATAAGAACAAGGACCCGTTGGCAATCGTGGCCGCTGTAGTACAGGTCTTGTGCATATCATGGTCACTCCTTGGGTACTTTTCAGATCCATCCATTCGTGTAACAATTATTTATGGACTGCCTATGTGCAAGATATCTACTTGAAATATATTGTTTGTCCGATAGTTCTGAGAAGAATCCAATATACTAAGGGAATGTTAAAAATTCACTGGTTGAAGCTTCTGATGTTTGCAAAAACCAAACATCCTACTGTGGAATGAAGGTGTTAAAGCCTCCAAGGTTCCATTTCACCCTCAAGGAGGAAGCAGCCCTAGTAGATTCTGTTTATAAACCTTAAAATACCAATAGCTTTATTTGCTCTTTTGGGGGCGGGGGAAGAAACCCTAGAAGGCTATATAAACATTTTACTGTATTTTATTTCCTTTAAGAACCAATGATAATTGCATACTTAGGCTACATTTACCTTAACTGTGATTTGGTGCATCGTGAAAAAATGGTGAATAAGAATTCTTGACGTTGCTTGTTAGTCCAGAGGTCAAACCAATGACTTATAAGAGCAACTCTTTCCTGAAAGAGCTGTAAGGGGGAGAAAATATCATTTTCCTGTAGAGTTCAATCTATTCTTAGTTGCTAAACAATCCTTGGGCCATTTCACAACCTCATCGTTAGTATTTGCCAAGCACGTTATAGTTCACAAAGCACTTTTCACTACATGGTAGGGGTCTCTCCCTTCAGCTTAAACTGCTTTTATCTGGGGATGGAGACAAGCCCGGGCTTGTTGGGTGGGCTGGTGGGAAAGCCTGGTCAGGGGATATAATTACAGTGGGGCCTTAGGAGGGCCTCTTTGGAAAACAAAGAGGTAATGAATCCTGGGTCTTGTTTCCACCTAAACGAATGTGGCCTGGGGTAACAGATTCCAAACATTTCATCATGAAAACACATACAGACTACACTTGAATCGTGAAAACAGGACCATTTGAAGAGGTATGATTTTTCTAACCCACAGTCTTACATCTTCATAGTTCCCACCCAAACCAAAGTTAATAAATTTTGCTAAGTGGCCATTGTTAGACGTGTCTCTAAGGAAGAGAAACACCAAGGACAGGCGATCCCCCCCCCGCCCCCCCACAAATCTGGGTTTCAGTCCACCTTTGCTCAGATGATACATACAAACCCACTGGCGTTCTTAATGGGTCAGCCTTGGGCCCTAGCCCGGCTAGTCTCCTTCCCTTGGAAACAGGCCTGAACAACACATGCGCTGTCAGCCTTCTCCATTAAGGGGTGCTTATTAAGCCATTCAGTGACTACTTACTACCTTTCACAGGAGTGGGCATCCCTAGGCCATCGAACCGAACCGTTGGCACGGGAAGGAAGAGAGGATTAAAGAAATATGCAGAGAAGTAATTACACATTAATACTCTCCACACCACACACCACCAAAAGCAGCTCCTCTGTCTCCTCCCCCACCACACTGTGCGTGTTCTGGAGGCTTCTATTTTGTCCCTGGAGGTACAGAGGAAAGGGGAGGCAGACCTTGGGCCTCCCCATAAAGTAGGAGTTGGGTACGGGGGTGAGAAGAGACTGTCTTTGGAGCAGACAAGTGCAGGTTTATTTTTATTTTTATTTTTTTTAAAGATTTTATTTATTTATTTGACACAGAGAGATCGGATCACAAGTAGGCTGAGAGGCAGGCAGAGAGAGAGAGAGAGAGAGAGAGAGAGAGAGAGAGAGAGAGAGAGCCCGATGCGGGCCTCAATCCCAGGACCCTGAGATCATGACCTGAGCCGAAGGCCGGGGCTTTAACCCACTGAGCCACCCAGGCGCCCCAGGTTTATTTTTGTTCGAAGTGACTCCAAAACTAAATTCTTTAGAGGCTTCGTTATTGTTGTTTTATATGGCAACATGAGACCCAACTTATCACAGTAAAATTGACCTCACAAATTAAACTTGTTTTGTTCTAGAGTATGTAAGTTACCTGTCTATTTAATGGCTTGTTGCTGAAAGGTGTCCAGGCGCTGAATCTTGTGTGGAAGCACTCCATTTCCAAGGTTTTTCTAGAAGAATCCCCAGCTGACATCTCAGCAAATTATTTTCTTCCAGCCCTAAGAAATACAGGCTCATTTCAATAGATGCTTAAGGAAGATCACCTAGAAACATCCAGTATATTAATGTTGTCCCTCTAGGAATTATATAATTGCAGCCATTCATTTACATCTCTATATTTATAGAGATAAAATTACAGTAAATCATATATACATACATCTCTGTGGAGGAAAATCCATACAAATATGCACAGAGAGTTCATGAACTCCAAGTCATTGCAATTTACTCTGTCCTCATCTGTTTGCTCCCAAATGTGAATCTGAACCAGGGTTGTTTTACACTTTGTTGGGAAAATGACTCAGAAATGGGAATAATTCTTTACCAGCCAGGAATAGTTTTCTTCCCTGGAAAACAATAATCTGAAGGGCTTAACAAGGGAAATCCACCTGCCTATCTTTTAAGGACACAAAGAGGATATAGAGAACAAACTTAGGCTAATGTAGTAGTCATCCATTGCTGCATAACAAATGACCCCCAAATTTAATAGCACAAAACAACAAATCCTTATTATCTTGGAGTTTCCGTGAGTCAGGAATCTACGCACAGATTAGCGAAGCATCTAATCAGTCTGTTAGGGCTGCCATAAAAGAATATCACAAACTGAGTGCCTCGAACAACAAAATTTTATTTTCTCACAATTCTGGAAGTTAGAAGTCCAAGATCAAGGTGCTGTCAGGGCTGGTGTCTGATGAGACCTCTCTGCTTGCAAGGTGTATATAGCACCTTCTCTCTGTGTTCTTACAAAGCCTTTCTTACACACACAGACCAGGTGGGATGGGTGGGGCGGCGGGGGGGGGAGAGAGAGAGAGAGAGAGAGAGAGAGAGAGAGAGAGAAATCTTTGGTGTCTCTTCCTCTCCTAATAAAAGTATCAGTCCTATTGGATTAGGGTCCCACCCTTATAACCTCATTTAACTTTCATTACCTCTTTATAGACTCTGTCTCCAAATAGAGTTACACTGGAGGTTAGGGCTTCAACATGAAAGTTGGGGGAGAGGGGACACAATTAAGGTCATAACAGGTACTTCTGCTTCAGAGTTTCTCATAAGGCTGTAGTCAAGGCATTGGCTAGGACTCCAGGCTCATTTGAAGAATCTGAAGGTCTTTCATGTGGTTGTTAACAGGATTCAGTTGCTCACTGTTTTAACCAAAGGATGTTGATAAAGTGAAGATGTGTGACTTCTGGGCCTAGGCCTTAAGAAGATTTGCAGTTTGTTTTTTTGTACTCTTAGGATCCAGCAGCCATGTAAATAAGTGTGGGCTAGATTATAGAATAATCTGTGGAGAAGCAGAGGTTGAGCCAGCCCAAATCCACCCCCTGTCAAAGCACCAGATGTGTGGATGAAGCCATCTTGGGTCTTCTGTTCCAACTGAGCTCCCAAGTGAATACAACCATATGAATGACCCCAGACCATGACAGGCAGCAGAAACAATGCCCTGGTGAGGTCAGCAAACCCACAGAATCATGAAAAATAATGATTTCTGTTTCAAGCTACCTAGAATTTTTTCGTCTAGCACAGACTGACAGAGCCATGTGCTGGTGAACATCCAGAGAATTCTCATACAGCTGGTGAGTGTACACATTGGTATAAGTCCTTTGAAAAAAGGTTTGGCATTATTGCCTAAAGTTGAACATGTGCATACAATTGACTCAACAGAAAAACATGAACATGTGGACCAAATATATCCACAAGCACATTCACAGCTATGTTAGATAGCTCTAAACTAGAAACAGTGGAATCATTCACCAGCAGTTGAATGGATAAATATATTGTCATATATCCATGTGCTAAAATGCTGGATATCAGTGAACAATCTGCTACTAATGCACATAAGACATTAAACAAAGAAGCTGGGGGGAAAAGGACTATATTATATATGGTTTAATTTATACAAAGTTCTATACTGCTGTGTTAGAAGTCAAGACGGTAGTTCCCTTCGGGGAGGAAAGAAAGGGTATGACTGGCAGGGACATGAGAAGTGACTCTGGGGTACAGGTCCTGATCTAGCAGGAGGAACCCCAGGGAGTTCACTTTACAATTCACTGAGTTCTACACTTAGGATTTGCATGTTTTTCTACATCTTTCATTTCTAGCAATAAGTTTTTTTTTTTTAAGATTTTATTTATTTATTTGACACAGAGAGAGAGATTACAGGTAGGCAGAGAGGCAGGCAGAGAGACAGGGAGAGGAGGAAGCAGGCTCCCTGCTGAGCAGGGAGCCCGATGCGGGCCTTGATCCCAGGACACTGAGATCATGACCTGAGCTGAAAGCAGAGGCTTTAACCCACTGAGCCACCCAGGCGTCCTCTAGCAATAAGTTTTTAAAAATATATCACTTGTTGGAGCATCTGGGTGGCTCAGTCAACTGAGCATCCAACTCATGATTTTGGCTCAGGTCATGATCTCGGGGTTGTGAGATCAAGCCCTGCATTGGGCTCTGTGCTCAGCAGGGAGTCTGCTTACACCCCTCCCCTCTTCTCTTGCTTTCTCTCAAATAAATAATAAATAAAATCATTTTAAAAAATAAAAAAAGTAAAAACCTTATGAGTAAAATTATAAAATTTGGGGGTGCCTGGGTGGCTCAGCTGGCTAAGCACAACTCTGATCTCAGCTCAGCCAAATATATTAGTCATCTCAGGGTCATGAGTTCACGAACAAAGCCCTACTTAAAAAAAAAAGTTTAAAAAGAAAATTACAAAATTTTATTGAAGAACATTTCTAAATAACCCAAATAATTGGAGATATATGTTTTATTCATGAATTAGAGAATTCAGAAGAATGAAGAGATTAATTTCTTCAGATTCACTAATTCAATGCAACCTCAATTTTAAAAAATCCTCAGAGATATTGTGGTATGAAAAGCTGATTCTAAGATATTAATGGAAGTTTAAAGGGCCAAAAATAGTCAAGTTAGTCCGGAAGAACCAGGGAAGGAGATGTGTTGCTAAATATAAAAAATCACCATAAAGCTGGAGAAATAACATGAAGTAGCATTAGTATGGAGACAAACAGCTAAGCCAAGGGAACAGAAAAGAAAGTCCAAAAGAGACTTCTGTACACATGAGTACTTGCTAGGGGATAAGTCAAAGAAGAGATGGATTTTTTTCATTTACAGAAAACAGAGCATCTGTTTATAAAAAGAAGAAATTGGACCCCTTTCCCACACTATACACACACACACATCAACTATCTGAAGGCTTTTTATATATAAAATCAATTACACATGGTTTGTGAATCCCCAGAAGACAAAATTAACAACAATGTCTGATGTCAGAGAGACAGATTTTGGATCAGCCTAAGTGGGAAAACAGTCACTTCAGCGGCATTAGCTGTCTCGGGAGGTTATGTCCGTTACTGGAGATATTAAAACACAAATTGGATGACCACTTGTCGGTGAAATTCTAGCTGGAATTCCAGCATCAGAGAGGTCTAAGTTTCTAAGCAACACTCTGTTGCTATAAATTCCAAGAAGAGAGTAAACAATGGGGCCCAGAGTAGCTGAAGAAACTTTATGAGAGAGCCAGAAAATTTTGAGAATAAGACAAACATATGCAGGTCCTCTGTTCTTACCACACTTGAGAGAGACGAAAGAGTGTTTTAAAAATGAATATATTGGAAAGGCATGTACCAGATTAGGAACTATTTTATTTTATTTTTAAGATTTTGTTTATTTGAGAGAGAGAGAGACAGAGACAGAGAGAGAGAGCAGGGGGAGGGGCAGAGAGAGAGGGAGTGAAAGAATCTCAAGCAGACTCCCTGCTGAGGGTGGAGCCTAACTCAGGGCTTGATCCCACAGCCCTGAGATCAGGACCTGAGCTGAAATCAAGAGTCAGATGCTTAACCAACCGAGGCACCCAGGCACCCTGGAATAATTATGGAAATATTACAGAGAGTAGCATGACAACACTGAATTTGGATCCCTGCTCCTTTCCCCCAAGTGAAACTTTACAAGTAATTTAGCCTCAGAGCCTCAGTTTCCTCATGTGTAAAGCAAAGCGATGCAATGCTGTGCCTTGGCAAACTACAGTGTAATAATGTGTTGTTCAGAGAAAAACCTCATGGCAATGTGGGAAATTAAATACCTCCTTCTGAATCAACATTAAATCAAAACAAATCCTTAGTTTCCTAAGATGCCCAGCTGTTGTTATGTGAAATCCCTCCAAGAGCCAACATAAGGAGTTTTGATTTAGCAAGTTCTTAAAATTGTTATTATCCTCTGTTTTAAGGGATTACTGAGTTACATAATAAGCAGAACATTACAGAAAGACTAGTCACCATCTCTGCTGGTGGGTTTAAATATCTGAGTATAGCACATCATATATAGATAGAAATAGAAATAGAAAGATAGAGTTACAAATACAGAGATAGGAATAGGGATATAAATTTCCATGGGATTATTTATATTCTTCTAAGATGTCAATTTTGCAGATTAGTTCTCCAACCCAGGGAAAAATGGCATGTCGGCAATCACTACTTCTTTAAATTGGATGATTTCTTTTCATATTCCGACATTTTGTATTTTTCCAAATAGTAGCTCCATAAGATATTAATAGGCACTTCCCAGATAAACAGGATCTGTGGTTAAATATGCTTGGGAAATGATTGATTGAACAAAAGTAAACAAGTTTCTTTTTTATAAGATGTTTTGGAAACCTTAATATGTTGATACTCATTGTGAATCTCCAAGAGGAGGAAATGATATGCAGCATTTCCCTTGTTCATTCTTATAGGAGCCTATCATAATGTGTATTGGCTCTGTGATACAGTTATCACGGTGGTTATCTATTGCTGTGTAACAAAGAGCCCCAGAACTTATTGGCTTAAAATAACCAACATTTATTATTTCACAGTTTCTGTGTCAGGAGCCAAGGCATGGCTCAACTGGGTCCTTTGGCTCACAGTCTGACAAGCAAGTTTCAGTTGGGGTTCAAGTCATCCAAAAGCGGGACAGGGGAAGGATCCACTTCAAGACTCATGTAAGTGGTTGTTGGCAAGATTCAGTTCCCACAGACTACAGGAACAGAGTCTCAGTTCCTTGCAGGCTGTTAGCTGGAGGATTCCCTCCCATGTGAGCTTCATAGCTTATTAGCTTACAAGATGGCAGCTGGATTCCACCCAGGTGAACAAGTGAAAGGGCAAGACAGGGCAGGCAAGATGGAAGTTGGAGTCTTTGTGTAACATAATCACAGAAGCAATACACCATCACTTTTTGATTAGTCAGAACACAGGCCAGCAAATGTGGTTGGCAATCCATATTCAGGGCTGTGGTTGTCAACCACTTTTGTAAATAGTTTTATTGGAATACAGCTAATCACATTTATTTACATATTGTCTATGATTGTTTTTATACTGTAACAGGAAGAATTGAGTAATTAGGGAGAGACCATATAGCCCACAAAGCCAAAAATATTTACTACCTGAACCTTTACAGGGAAAGTTTGGCAACCCCTGCATTAGAAACAAGTCTAGCACACACTGGAGGGGAGGGGATTCATGAGGTCATGGATATCAGGAAGCTGGGGTCATTGGGAGCCATTTTAGAACCTGCCTACCACATAATGCCTGTACTGATCAGGCACTTGGCAATTATTTGTTGAATGAGTAAATGAATAATTTTTTACATCCCCTAATTTTCAAATTCAAGGACTGAAAAGCAAGTTACAAGCTAAGAAAAAGCCAAATTCTTTCACTGATTATTAGGATTTGACACCTGTATCACCACTCTGACAATTATCAACCTGTGTAGATCTTCTTTTTTGTTTAATATTTTATTTATTTATTTGTCAGAGACAGAGAGAGAGAGAGAGCACAAGCAGGCAGAGAGGCAGGCAGAGGCAGAGGGAGAAGCAGGCTCCCTGCCAAGCAAGGAGCCCCATGTGGGACTCGCCCCCAGGACCCTGCTTAACCAACTGAGCCACCCAGGCCTCCCAACCTGTGTAGATCTTATTAGTAATCTCCGTCAAGATGTTAAATGAGGTAGGTGGTAAAATAATCTTAGGACTGAATTAATATGTACATCTGACAGATTATTCTTTCATAACAGTAGCAAATTGGAAGAAAGGGAAGTATTTTAGGGTGCTCATTTGGAATGTGAATTCTGAGGCAAGAATACTTCTTGTGAATTATGTTTATAATATGGTGGTCCCCAATATCGTCTATCACCAAAAGCGACTCAAAACCTAAGTGTAAAAAACTAAATTCTCATCCATTCTTCATTTTTTCTCTGTGCCTTTTCTCCAATAGCCAAAATACTATTCCATGAATTTCTTCCTTGATCATTTAGGATTTCTCTTGTTCTTACACAGAGTAGCAGGTCATGCCTAGAAAAGTAAAGGTCCAGCCACTGCCTTGTTTATGGCCCAGGTGTCCACTGAATTGAGGCCCCAGTGTGGGTGACACCAACTGGAAACCCTGGAAAACAAGGGCTCCAAATGTTTCTGAAGTGTGTTGCAAGAAGGGAATGAAATAGGAGACCCCGATCTGTGGTTCTCATTTAGAACTAGATCTAACATATAAACTGTTACAAAATCAAAATGGGGAGGGAGCCATGTAAGAAATGCTATACTTATTTTAATTTTTGTTGGAGTGGCTACTCTGACCTGCACTGTGCTAGTAAATCTCTTCCCCATACACCAGCTCCTTCACGTCTCACATTCACCCTGGGAATTCCATTACAGAGGAGAAAAGCATGGTAAAGAAAATCATCTGAGCTCAGACAGGGAATAATTTGTTATCAAGTTTAAAAATTATACTGATTTCCCCTAAAGAGTGAGTGTAACTTAAGTGGGTTGTATGACTGTTATGGGTTAATTTGGAGATACAATTTATTTTACATGGCTGACCATACAACTGACTATTGATGAGGAAATCAGCAACTGACACTAGCAGTTCCTTGCTTAGAGAAGAAAAAAAAAAAGGAGGGGGGCGAGGTGGGCAAGAGCCTGTTGTGCAACAACCAAAGCCAGATTACGGGTTGGGATGGCTGGACAATTATCAGTCCATACAGAGAGTTAAATTGTCACTGGGGTAAAGCAGAATCTTACTGCCATTAACTGTTTCCACAGCCGATTTCTTGCACTGCAGGAGACATGGAAATTAGGCTAGTCCTACCCCACTGCAGGAGACAAAATGACTTGAAGGGAAATTAGAAACAAAACATTGTTCCCTGCCACGGAGGTACCTACAATTCCATTCTCTTATGATCCACACATGCAAATTGTACCATGATTCATTTATTCTTTACAATTTAATCCCTTAAGCATGTTCTGTATTTTCAACATCTCAGAGGCTATGCAAAGTCACCTCGACTTTCACCTGACATTCCTGCCCTGAGAAACTTTTAGATTCTATGCACTGAAAAAAAATTCTATAGAAAGTTTTCCTCTTGCATCATGAAGAAGGAATAAACTACTCAGAGTGGGGAAGAAGCCCAATTTAACCCCTTAAATATGCCTCTCAAGAGTTATCTGGGGGGCCACTGGGGGGCTCAGTTGGTTAAGTGACTGACTCTTGATTTCTGCTGGGGTCATGATTTCCCCTGAGTCCTAGCTCAGGTCTGCTCCATATTCTCTCTCCCTCTACCCCC
>LNAC01000037.1:6301488-6387367 GCA_002007465.1 Ailurus styani | reverse complement strand
AAAAAAAAAAAAAAAGCTGCCCTAAACTTTCTGTTCACACAGTTGCAGAGATGTCATATGACTCACACTAGAGTGGGGTCCATTTCAACAGTGATGCATCAAATTCCTTCCAGTATTTTAGGGGTGCCTGAGTAGCTCAGTCAGTCAGTGCCTGGTTTTGGCTCAGGCCATGATCTCATGGGTCATGAGGTCAAGCCTTGCATCAGACTCAGCACTCCGCTGGGAGTCTGCTTGGGGTTCTCCCCACCTGCCCCGCCCCCCTCAAGCATGTGTTCTCTCTCTTTCTCTCAAATAATCAACTCATAAAATAAACAAACATACAATTCATAAAACAAACAAATCATCAAATCTCTCAAATAAACAAATCACAAATTATAAAATCTTTATAAAAAAGTTTCTGGTTCTAAAAATTGCAAAAAAGAACCAGAGTACAAGAAAATTTTGTGTAATTAGTGAAAAACAAATAAAAGACTGTTCCAGATAAGTTAAATGTCTGTATTCAGGGCATGAAGCAACATGGCTTATTTTGAACATAAACTGGTATATAATTTTTATTAAATGCACAAATAAGTCATGGATAATGGAAGTGATGGCATGTTTTGAGGAAATCTGCACTATTGATAGCACAGGAGGTGATAAGAAATGCCATGTTTGTGAACCCAAACTGGACATGATCAAATGCTGGATTGGCTCACTGATAAATAAGTTTAAAATTATAAAATTAGGGGCGCCTGGGTGGCTCAGTCCTAAACGTCTGCCTTGGGCTCAGGTCCTGATCCCAGGGTGCTGCGATCGAGCCCCCAATAGGGCTCCCTGCTCAGGGAGAAGCCTGCTTCTCCCTCTCCCACTCCCGCTGCTTGTTGCATCTCTTGCTGTCTCTCTCTTCCCCCTTCAAATAAAGAAAGAAAGAAAGAAAACCTTTAAAAAAATAAATAAAACTATAAAATTGGAGCTGCAACAAGAAGCAACTGTACTATTTAAGTTTGTTGAGGAGAAATAAACAGTTACGGCTGTTGTCAAACTTTCAAGTCCCCAATCTCTACTTTCTCCTTCCGAAATAAGTTTTAGAGCATAATTTTTGAGGTTCCCAAGGTGCACAAATGTCAAGATGGGCCTGAAAACAGTGGCCTGGGTTTGTGCTGAACTTGGATACGGATGATGTCAGGATATGCTGGTCTGATACTTAGGGCAAGAACTATTAGTAAGCGCAGCATGCGTACTTTTAAAAAGAAAAAAAATATAAGTATCATGTCTTTAATTACTTGTCCTGTTCATCAAAGCTTAGCATATTAATTCCTAGAGCTATGCAATTCTAACCAGGCACCCTATTCCTCGCAGAGTCTGTATTTCCCCTTCACGCCCCCCCACCCCCGCCAGCCCCACTCNGAGTGAGAACTTGAGAACCGGCAGAAAGAGAGAAAGAATTGGTGTGAGTCATTCTGGGATCGAAAGAAAATCAGTGCTTTCCAAAGTGCTCAACAACTCGACTTCATTTCTATCCCAAGTGAGTGCTCTGGAGGAGGTTGAGTTTCCTTGCCACCGCCCAACTCAAACCTGAGCAGATTGCTTTTGTTTCTCCCCAGAGCCAATGCAAGTGGATAATTGTGGGGTTGCGGAGGTTCTCAAGGTCATGGGAGGGAGCGATGACGGCAGTGCCCCCTCAGCTGTTTAGGGTCTTCCACGGGAGGCGTGGGGAAGCTAAACGGCCCGGGCGCCGTGCCCATGGGGTCCCAAGCAAAAGATGCGCGGCCGAGGAGCAAGGGCTTTACCTCCCGGAGGTGCCCGAGGGACCGGGCCCGGAGCGGCTGCCTCCTCTTTGCACGCGGAGTGAAGAGCGGTAGCTCGAGCACTCGGCCGCAGCGGGGCGCGGTCTCCATGGAGACCGACAACACCCTCCCCGCAGCCCCACCCCCGCGCTCCCGCCCCGCGCACCTGCCCCAGCTTGCCAGCGCCTGCGCACCGGGACTGCCGCACCACGTGCGCCTCCCCTGCCTGCCCCGCCGCGCGGTTTGCGGCTCCTCTGCGGTCCCCCGGGGAGCCTAGGGTGGGACCCCTGAAGGCTTCGAGCAGAGGGGCTGACGCCGGGTAGCGGCACCCCAACCAAGAGGAGATGGGACACTGAAGCCAGCGATATTAAGGCCCTGCGATGGGAAAGGTGGGGTTTGTCTTCAGCAGTTCCTCCAACTATTTTAATACTTATTACCAACTTTAGCGTTATACAGGAGGAACCAAAATCAAAGTAAAGGGCGCCTGGGTGGCTCAGTGGGTTAAAGCCGCTGCCTTCGGCTCAGGTCATGATCCCAGGGTCCTGGGATCGAGGCCCACATCGGGCTCTCTGCTCAGCAGGGAGCCTGCTTCCTCCTCTCTCCTCTCTCTCTGCCTGCCTCTCTGCCTACTTGTAATCTCTCTCTCTGTGTGTCAAATGAATAAATAAAATCTTAAAAAAAAAAAACCAAAATCAAAGTAAACAAGTTTAAGGGATCTCGAAGCAGCCACACAATATGATAAATGGTTTGCTCTGGCAGTGTTTTAAGTCATCGTAATTAAAATTTGTCTACATGGAAAATGCAACATCTATATAATACATAANTCAAAGTAAACAAGTTTAAGGGATCTCAAAGCAGCCACACAATATGATAAATGGTTTGCTCTGGCAGTGTTTTAAGTCATCGTAATTAAAATTTGTCTACATGGAAAATGCAACATCTATATAATACATAAATTTTATTCTAACAGTTTTGTTCTAATCCAGGCACCTTTTTTTTCCTGTTGCCTTTAATATGTGTAAGTTGTATGAAAGTATACAAATTAGATAAGCTAAAATTTTATTAGCTGAGGCCCACATGGGGCCCCTTGACACAAAGGACAAATGAACCAAATGAATCAACAAAGGTCGATTTGATGCTCTGTCGCTAATCCACAGGAAACAGCTTTTGCTTTACTGTCTCAGGACCCATCCAAGAAAAACATGTCACGTGGCAAAACTTCCTTTTCCTTTGTTGGGTCCTAGAATGCTATTTCCCCACCCTGGAATCTCTGTTCTCTCAACTCAAGTGAAAAGTTTAGAAGATTGTCTTTAATATTCTGCTAATTTTCTCATTTTTAAAAGGGAGTATCAAAGAGACCCGTTAGATAAGTTGGTCAGAATTCTTTGAATGCAGAATGCCAAAAATTACTAAAATCAAGATTTGTATCATTCAATGGCTTTCCCCCTCCCACCCCCAATTAGGTGCTTCTTTCTCTATCCTGTAAACAAGGAAGAAGCATGGGCCTCTTCTAAACTGTGAAGGCAATTGAGCTATGATTGAATAAACAAAATGTGGCATATCCACACAATAGGATATGATCTAGTCATGAAAATGAATCAAGTACTGATCCATGCTACAACATGGACGAACCCTGAAACCTTGAAAATATTACGTTAAGTAAAAGAAGTCAGTCATAAAAAAATATGCGTGATTCCATTTACACAAAATGTCCAGAATGGGCGTTCATTACTGACACCAATACTGAAATGTGCACAAGGTGCAAAATCTGGAAGAAAATGACATAACCCCAAATTTTATAAACACAGTGTACTTTTAAGGATTGAACTCTTATATTCCCAGATGGAAAGACTACAGGGTTCTTCAAAATAAAACAATAAAGACCAATTTAAAACAATCACTTTATTAAAAATAGCAAATTTCACAAATTCATTTACCATTTTGTTGGCACTGGCCACTGGAAAACACACCAGTGTGTGTACTGATTGTCTAACGTAAACTGCAGCAGGGCTGCCACAAAAAGCCTGTGCATCATCAACTTATAAGCAACATGGGAATAAGTTTGGTGAGCTCAGGAAGGAGAAACCTTCAGCCCTATTATTAACATTCTGCACAATGCATTTCAAGTATAACCCCCATAAGGCAACAATGGAAAGCACAGCAGCACAACCTGATTAAGCCTTCAACAAGGCCGAAGCTCCAGTTAGGGCGAATAACAGCAAGTCAAATTTACTAAAAGCAGGAGTGAAAATAATCATTGCACTGGCACTTTAATTACTTTATTCCTTATTGTGGAAGGTGATTCTGCTACTGGATTCAGCTGGAAAAGTAAAGAATGCTGCTCGTCTTCAAGCCACAAGAAAGCGACTGTGTATCGCATGTCGTTTTAGCTGGTAGAAGTATTTGGAACATCTTGTGCATCTGCCAGATGTAGTTTTTGTCTGAATTCATCAGTTAAGAAGATTTCCATTCTGTAAGGAGTACTTCTATTAAATTATGGGAAATTACACTCAAGAGCTAAGACACAGAGGTATTAAAATAAAGGAAATACGTTTAAAAGGAAAGTACCTATGTCACTGAGAAACCTGGATGTGATAAGACAATTTTTAAATATAGTAATTCTACTATATCCAAAATCAGAAGACTTAAAAATAGTCACTAAATCAAGATTATGTTCCAGGTTCTAGGAGAGCACAGAATTATTTTAATGTGGCAAGAATCATTTTCATGGTAAGGAACTAATGAGAGGTAAATGTGAAAACTTACCAGATTAAAAAAAAATCATTTGAGAGGACACCACCATTTTATTATCCTTGGGAAAACAATTTCTTTGTAAAGGTCAAAATAAAATCATAGCTCTAAAACTTTTCTTATAAAATCTTCTGAACATTTTAAGAGAAGACTGGAAACAGGATGGAATTCCTGCAGATATTGTTCCCTTTCCTTCTTACCATCACTGCTTTTCATTTTCCTCTTTCATCTCTCTGTATGATCCACCCGCTACCTATTTTTGTAAGACCCAATTCAAACAATGCTATGGATACACTGAGAACAACTAAATGCTAGCAATACAGACACGGCAGGGTTGCTAAAATACACAGACATGAGTACTGCCAAAGACATTCTTGTCCAGTTCGAAAGCTGAGATTTAACATATACAAAAATCAAGAGATACTGAAATAGGCAGAATGCTAGTCTGAGGTACAAATAAAATGCTTTATGGAAGTGGTCAGTTTTGGTGTTACTTGATAAGGGAAAGGGGGAGGCCAGAGCAACTCTAGGTAGGAAGTATAACCTGAACAAAGGCATTATGGTGAGCATGAACATGATGTGTCCTTAGACATCAAGAGAACCAGCTTATAGTGGCAGTGAAAAATATAAGAGGATATGTAGGTTGTGATCATACTACTGAGAGCCTTTAGAAAGTCTGACATTATAAAAAACTTTGTCTGAAATAGGAATGGCAAGATGACAGTGATGTTTTTAGGAAGAATTATTTAGTGGTATTCTCTAAAGTCTACAGCAGCAACTGTCCAAAAGAAACATAATGCAAGCCATAGATATAATTTTTAAAATATATTTAATTTACACTAATATATCAAAAAACTATCATTCCAGCATATAATCATTATAAGACACATTGAGGTATTTTATGTTTTTTCATACTAAATCTTTGAAATCAGGTGTATAAATTATAGTTCTAGCACATTTCAATCCATATTAGCTGTTTCACATGCTCAGTAGCTACATGACTAATGGCTGCCACATTAGACAGCACAGCTCTAAAGGTGGAACAGAAGAAATTTGAAAGGTTATGGAATAAAGTGATGAGGGTGAGGAATGAAGGAAGAATAAAAGGCAGAGCTGATGATGCCTGACAACTAACTGTAATTAAGAAACGGCAAATAATTTCCTGCCCATGTCCAGGCTCAATGGCAGATAGTGCCATGATTGAGTAGCAATGTCTGGTATAGTCATAGAAGGAATTTAAATAATCTTGAAGACTGAAATAACAGAGGCAACTGATGACAGCAAGGGAAATTAGGAGGGAAAGTCTGAATACAGAGAGAACAGTTATTACAAATGAGAAAACTCGGGTTGCCAAACTTTACTCAAGGTTACATACCTGCTTACCAAGATTTGAAACCAAGCAATTCAAAGCCCATGCTCTTGTAGTCTATCAAGTTTCCCTGTTCAACCGTGGTGATTAAATAAAGCAAAATGGTAAAAAAAAAAAAAAAAAATCTAAATGTTTAACAAAAACTCAGAAGATAAGAGACACTGATGTGTCATACACAAAGAAAGAATATAAAGCATAGACTATAAAGCTCAGAATGAATATAAGGAAAAGAAAAGAGAACTAGGAACCACTACTAAGAGAAGCCTCATAATTAACTCACATCCAATCCTTAAATTTAAGTCTTTCTTGGCAATGATATTTTACATTAATGTCTCCCACAGTTTATGTGGCTTCTCAAAACCTTATTTTTTTCATCTGTAAAAATGATAAGTGTAATACCACCACTTACAACAAAGGTATGACCAAATAAGAAAATGCATATAAAGCCCTTCATAAAATACTTAGCAAGTAGTAAGTACTTAAATAAGATTAATGATTGTTATTACTAGATTTGTATGTATCTATTTCTTCATTGTTGTCACTGCATAATTTAGTAATTAATAACAGTATATGTTATTAACAATAATAGTAATTTATATATATATATTCTACAGTTTGGAAAATTTCATATACACATCATTATATGTAGCAATTACCCCGTATTATAGAGGACACTCTGAGATGTTAAACAATTTTTTTTTTGAGATGTTAAACAATTTACCCAAAGTTAATTATCAAAACCAAATTTCAAAAACCAAATCTCTTGACTCCACAACCGGTATCCCTTTTAGTATCTCATTATTTAGTCCAAACAGACTAAACTCTCAAATTAAATTATTTTATAAGCAGGAACATTTCTTATTGCTCTTATATATCTCACATTGTACCTAGGACTATGTCCAAAAATACATTTTGAAAAGTTCCTGAAATAATTGCTCCAAACTGAAATGTCAAAACCTGANCAAAAACAAACAAACAAAAAAAAACAGCAACAACAAATCTCTTGACTCCACAACCGGTATCCCTTTTAGTATCTCATTATTTAGTCCAAACAGACTAAACTCTCAAATTAAATTATTTTATAAGCAGGAACATTTCTTATTGCTCTTATATATCTCACATTGTACCTAGGACTATGTCCAAAAATACATTTTGAAAAGTTCCTGAAATAATTGCTCCAAACTGAAATGTCAAAACCTGAATATTTTACATGTGCCTTGGTGATTTCCTTTAAGCTAATCCTATAATACACTTTATATATGCATCTGAAGTGTTCTATGTAATGACAGTAAATTAAGTATGGCATTTTATGTCTGCATATCCAATGGCTCTTTAACTTAAGAATCCAAGATTCAAAATAATTTCTATGGCAATAGCTTAATTCTCAATTTTCCTGATAAATTTTCTAAAAATTTGTTTTAAAAATCCAAAAACAATACAAAGCAAAGCAGAATAAACCAGAAACAAACAAAATGGCAACACACAAAAGCAACTAAAAATTCCATTTGTAAACCAAAGGGGAAGCGAAATGGCCCCAGTAAATAATAGCAGGTGTCCTTGTTCACTTGATTGAGCCATTCACCGGACTTATAATTTGTAAATTTTTCACTGTTGATATTAGGCAAAAGGATACATGGAAGAATTCAGTTCTTCTAACTGTAACACAAAGAAACAAATTTAATTTTAATTTTTATAAGAAAAATATCTTAAGTAGATAATTGTTTACACATTTTAAAATAAACTATCTTTCATTTAAGCTTTCTTTAATGAAAAAGTAAAATACTGAAAAAATTTTCCAAATATTTTCCGAAAATTATACAAAATAATTACAAAGTACCTTTAGCATTTATTAAACACATATATGAGAAAAGAATGAAACCAGATAATAAATACTGGAGTTTTATAAGGATTCTTAAAACCATGACTAATTATAATCATCTTTATTAATAGTTAAAAAAAGTTGCCATTTTCATGATCAAAATCTTTAAAACCTTTGTAGATTACAAAAAGATTTCACATATCATTCAGTTTTCAGGATGAGGTAGAATTAGTTACATCTATTTTATAGAAATGTTACAGAAGCAAAGTTACAGAAATGTTAACTAAATTGACAAAGTTACACAGATATAACCGAAATGCAAACCCCAGACTAAACAAAGGCTTTTTGGTTTCAAATTCAGTGTTCTCACCATTCCACAGTCACTTTCCTAAATGTCCTGCAAAACAAGCTTGTATTTATTTATTAAGAGGAACTATTAAAGGAAATACTTGTAAGCCTGAACATAGTAGATGTAAAATAAACACATAGGTTTGAAACATTGAAAGTATGGGCATATCATTTCCAGCACATTTAGTTACTCAAAGGATAAAGAGAAAGAACAGAAATTAAACCTTTTTGTCGTTAGTGAACATGGAAAATATTCTGAAACTAAAGTACCAATTTTTATTTATTTTTATTCCCAAAAAAATGTTTAAAGAGGCCAATTTCATTAACACCTTTCAGTATAAGAACCATACGTACTGTTATAGATGGGATTATGTCCTCCCAAAACTCATACATTTCAGTCCTAACTCCCAATAGCTCAGAATGTGTCTTTGGAGACAGGGTCATACAAAGATGGAGTAAATTAAAATGAGATCGTTAGGGTGGGCCCTAATCCAGTATGACTGGTGTCTTTACAAGGAGAGGAAATTGGGACAGAGGCACCCACTCATAAAAGAGGAATGCCATCTAAAGATGAAGATGGGCATCTACAAGCCAAGGAGAGAGGCCTCAGAAGAAACCAACCCTGCTGATACCCTGATCTCCACCTCTGGGCCTCCAGAACTGCGAAAAAGAAACTTCAGGGGTACCCAGTCTATGGCGCTTTGTTACAGCAGCTGTAGCAAGCTGATACACAGAGCATGTACTAAATTACCTTAAATAGCAAACAGAGTTCTGTATTTAGAAATAAGTAATCACCACCTGAGTAACATACAATGTATTCATCACGTCAGGATCTTCTATATATTAAGATCTTATGTATGTACGGAAGCGAATCTTTCACTTTTAGATTTGCCAGCATTCTCAGAATATATGCTTAGATGTAAAAATGACAATTTCTTTGAAATATATTTCTTTAAAAAAAAGAGAATACAATATGTGTGAAACTTGAAAATACTATACTAAGTGAAAGAACCCAGTCATAAGAAGCCACACATTGTGTGATTCTCTTTATATGAAAAATCCAGAATAGGCAAATCCATACAAATAGAGAGTAGATTAGTGGCTGCTAAGGAATGAAGAGAAGGGAGAATTGAGAGGGATAGGGTTTCTTTTGGGGGTGATGAACACGTTCTGGAATTAGACAGTAGTGATGTCTGCAAAACACTATGAATGTACCAGAAACCACTAAATGGTATACTTTAAAATGATTAAAATGATGAACTTTCTTTCATTAAAAAATTTTTATGAAAGAAAGAATAAAGAAAAAGAATTACACTCACGTCAGACAGAAGCCTGTCCAGGTTGGAGTCACTGGCTGTTTTTCTCTTATCCTCAGGAAGTTCCTCTAACTCCCCATAGAGCTCCAAATTCAAGCGAGCTAATTTCTCCTGCATTCCCCGAACATGCTCCATCTGTTCAATGGAACATTCATTTCCTGGGGGAACATCCCAGAACATTAATAAAGATTAGGACAGTTCAAACTAACTGCCTTGAGGAAAAAGTTTTAAACTCATAAGGTGCTCATAAGAAATTAGCTTTATTTCTGTGGTGAATTACGTTGTTAGTATCTGCGTATTTTCTGTGTATAATCACAAATCAAATCCTGTTTTCACAGGAAAACAATGATAATCTAAGAAATGACTGTGGGCACTGAGAAAATCAGATAGGAAAGATTTTCTGTAAAAACAAAATCATCGGGGCACCCGGCTGACTCAGTCGGTGCAGGCCTGCGACTCTTGGTCTCAGGGTTATGAGTACAAGCCCTGTGGTGGGGATGGACATTGTTTGAAAATAAAATCTTTTAAAAATTAAAAGAAAAACAAAATAACAAAAACCCCAAATCATCCCTTAGGTAAAGAAAATTCTTTTTTTTCAATAGTAATATCATTTCTAGAAGCAATAGCATCATCTAATCATGTTCAATTTGACAACTGCCATTTGAACTGAGTGAACTGAGTGACCTAACATTTTATAATAATGAGTGAACTTGAGACTCCTATAAGAACTTCACCCATGAATCATTTTGCCACCAATTTTATATGCCTCCTTTAAGAAATATAAATGAAAAGATTTATGAAGAATATTATGATGCATGAGAAACAGTGTAATATTTTCAGTTGTATACTCATTATTGCAAGACAGCTTAATTGCTAAAGGACAGGTTTTACATTATTTATTGACTAGAGTTCTCTGAGGTAGCATTATCTGCTCAGTACATGATATATTACATATTTTCATACAGTTAAGTATAGCCTCTACAACCTCTTTTTTTTTTATTTTTTTATTTTTTTTTATTTTTTTTTATTTTTATTATTTGCCCAAGGGGTACAGGTCTGTGAATCATCAGGCTTACATCTTTCACAGCATTCACCAAAGCACACACCCTCCCCAATGTCCATAACCCATAACCTCTTTTTTTTTTTTTTTAAAGATTTTATTTTTTTAAGTAATTTCTACACCCAGCGTGGGGCTTGAACCCACAACCCTGAGATCAAGAGTCGCATGTTCCACCGACCGAGCCAGTCAGGTGCCCCTAGTCTCTCCAACCTCTTGATACTAAAAAAATTTTTTTTTTTCAAAAACCTTGGTTTTCTCAGAGGTATACTATAGCTCAGCTAAAGTTGAAGTACATATCTTGAATCAATAGGAGTTTGTGTAAATTACACTATAATTTCCTCCAGCTAGCTCTGTATCATCTTCATATACCGACAATATTAAATTATGTTGACTACTGATAATTTTGAAGCTAGTTATAGCTCTTTAAAAGTCATCCTTTCCTCACAGAAAATATCTCGTATTTCTTTTGTTTTTCAACAATTAGTAGTAATCTGGAAGGTCAAATGGAAGAAATGCCCCAAGAGAGGGGTGTGTATGTGTGTGTACAAATGTATACACTGGCAGACATATAAATGTATCAATTTTTAACATATATAGATAGAGAAAAGGTGGGGGACAATATAGAGTAATAAAATAATATAAAGAAGCAGAAATCATAAGGGATCCAGGTGATCTAACATGAGAACAACAGAAGCTCCAAAAGGATAAAAAGGATCAGATAGAGGAGAAATCAATTAACAGTAGAAAAAATGTTCCTTTAGATGAAAATGAGTTGGTAGATATGAAGGGCTCACTGATTCCCAGGCAGGATTAATGAGAAGAGATAAAGAAAAAAACTTTCAAACGTTCTAGTTTCATCAGCATTTTATGAAAGAACTCTTCTCTGAATTCCACCAGCAATAGGTATTACCAGTTTTTAATTTTGTCCGTCTGTTGGTATGAGGTGATAATTCTTTTATTACTATTGCATTTGTTTGTTAAGCAGTTGAATTGCTCTTTTCAGGACCTTTACCCAGTTTTCTATTTGGTTATTTACCCTTTTATTGGTGGCTTCAAAAAACCAGCATGTATGTTGCTGACATTTATGCACTTGTGTGAGATTATGGGTGCATTCAATAACTTTCAAATTACCTTATAAAAATACATGGACATAATTTTATGACAAGACTTATAAGGTAAGTTGCAAGCTGAATACAAAAACTGACTACATACTTTGGGAACTCATATACAAAAATACCTGCTCAGAGGTTTTAATGGAACGATCAGTTAACTGTTCTCTAAGTTCAAGAAAGAACAAGAAAATCAGATTCTTTTAAATTCAAGAGTAAGGAATGATGGGCAAGAATTAAGTTTAGGCTTAAAAGGTAAAGAAAAATGATCTTGAGACTTTCCCAAACTAAAATATTAAGTCTAAACCATTTAACTGACGAAGAATATTTTTTACTTGTTACTTTCAGGATAGTTATTACATAATAGCAATCCTACTTCACCATTTCAACCAACCCTCCCTTCTTAAAAAAACTTTTTCCTGGAGCCTGGGTGGCTCAGTTGGTTGAACATCTGACTCTTGATTTTGGCTCAGGTCCTGATCTCCAGGTTGTAAGATCGAGCCCTGCGTGGGGCTCTGCACTGGGCATGGAGCCTGCTTAAGATTCTCTCTCTCCCTACCCCCCACCACCTCTCTCTCTCTCTCAAAAAATAAATAAGTAAACAAATAACCCCTTTTCCTGAAATTTTAGAAGACAAATTATAATTCATGACAAATGAAATCTAGGATGATTGCATTTTATACCTCTGGACTGTATTTTTTTAATGAAAGAAAATGATACTTTTTAAAAAGAATGGCAAAACAAATGCAAAAAATAGGATGCAAACATCCCGAAAAGAAAAACAAAGGGGAAATAGCTATGGCTTGCCGAATGCTTGAAGTTTTCCAGAGTGGAAGTCATTCAAAAGGCTGAGAAGCCCTCTCTCCATCTCCTGAACGTCTGAGACATCGGTAAGGAAGGAGTGCTGAATGGGGGCTGGCTGTGCAGCTTTTCCTTCTCCACCCTGGGCTCTGGTCTTTTCTTTCATCACTCTGCAAAGAGGATGTAATAAAAACCTTAATCGTGTATGAATATCTTTAAAAAGAGAGAATTACGCGTACATGTAACATACATAAGACACATGTATTATCTTGCTTTCCAAATATCTAATACCACAGAATACTCACACACATGCAGTATTACATATCACATTTAAACTTGTTGCTCCTGTTTCCTTTAGAGCCTCAAGACAAATGATGGTCACCAAATATTAATAATGAGTTACTTCTAGGTGGTTTTAAATTTCTTCTTTCAACTTTTCCTGTGTTTGAATTTTTACAATAAATACGAATCATTTCTATGACAGCAATGAAGCCACTCTTTTTAAAAAATAAAATTACCAGAACACACTCAGCTTAGTAAAAACAAACAAAACAAAACAAAAAACTGAAATAATACATTGTATGTTCATTAAAAAAAAATTAAGTACCAAAAAAAAACCCCCAAAACAAAACAAAACCCTGTATATTTTGTTCCATTTTCCAGCTAGTGCATCAACTTTGTAAGTTTTCTCACTTGGTCTATTTTAATAGGAGACAAAGCAAGGGCCTTCAAACCAGTCATTCATTCTGCACGTTCTAATCCCTACACACTGTTACCTTCATAATTTTTTTTTCTAACTCACATATAATATGTGCCTCAACTGTTTTCAGAGTTAAGCCAAGAGAAAAAAAGTGTTACAAGAATGACTGGATTTAGTATTTACTTTGATAGCATGTTGCTGTGATATTATGAAAGGAAAAAAATTTACCTTTTTAACTTTGGTCGCTGTGAAGTTGACTGTGAGGCAGGATTTGAAAACCCTGTGCTTTTACTAACTGGAATGGCATTTTTTTTGGCATTAACAACCTGAGTAGAGTGGGCACTAAAAGACTTAGGACTCCTCCTCTTCACTTTCCGTTCCTCCATTGTTCTAAGTTCCTTATTGCACCAAGGCCAGCTTCTTATGACCTAAGGAAATACAGCAAAATGATACATACATGCTAGAATATGCAAAACTAAAAGGGGGTTAAAGACCCAGTTCATAGGCTGAAACCAATATATCAAGAATTTCAGAGGTTATCAGATAAAGGTAGAATAAGGAGACCTTAAGTTTAACCCTACTGTGTTATATATACAGAAACCCTAAGCAAAATTGCCTGTTAGACAGAAATTTTCACTATTTTCTTTATTCACAATCCCACAAATATTTACTCTATTCCACCTCCCAGGCACTATTCTGGGTATTGGGGAAATGGTAGTGAACATAACAAAGTCCCTTTCCTCAAAAAGCCCACATTATAGAAGGGGAATGATACATGAAAAATAAACAAAATAGCCATGTGATATTCTCAGCCTGACTCAAGCTCTAGATGGTCTTTAGATCTCCCTGCTAAAATTAATTCTTGGAAGAACCAACTAGATTCAAACAGATGTGTAAATGAAAGGGGTATCTGCATTTTAACTAATAACTAGAAACCTTATTTCAACCACCAAGCAGAAACTCAGTTTCTGCCTAGGGATAATACTGATTCTAGTTCCTTGATCAACTGAAGTTCTGCAAAATTAAACTTGTTCCATGACTACTTTGAATATACTTTCTCCAATTTCTCCTATTTCCAAGGATACATGAAACTGTATTATATATGTTTAGGTTTGCTAGCATCAAAAAAGTTACACTATGAAGTTCCAGCTGGCCCTTCCATAGAGAACACAGATCCAATATTTTCTTACTTCATGTATTTATCAGCTTTATTTTCCTAACAGCCATCTATCTAAAAATATCTTTCTATATTTTCTTTTTATTTATGCATACTATTAAATTCTTAATTATATTGTTTCATGTATCATGAGATGAGAAATTTACATGGCTATTTACCTCATCAGACTGTAAAGTGCCTTAGCAGTATTAGCCCTTTTTGTGTACACTGTGTTGAATCTAACTAGGCTATGACCATACCACAAGATTCAAATCCACTGATTACACTCCTAACATAACTGAGAATTTTGCTATTGTCTAAGCTTGGTGCCACTAGCACTGGAATTTAAACCATTTCAGCTCAGTTGGCTCAGGGGGACTCTAGACAATCACAACCGGAGCCATGATACTTCCAAAGAAGCAAAGGTTTTCAAGGAAAGGCTATAATGACTAGTCTTTAATTCCAGATACCAAGTGTAAATTCATTCAAATCCCGGCTAACAGTTTTTCCTTTCAGAAGCATTTTTAGTAACAGAACAAACATTTTGGCGTTGCTTCAGCATGCAACACACATTAAATGGAATTTTAATAAGCAACTGAATAGAGACAATGGGATATCAGTTCTCCAAAGAGGTAAAGGATCTGTATAAACACATAAACACACTAACCCACTAACCTTCGAATTTAATGATGCTAACACATTGGTGATACGAGAAAAAGAAAGGAAAAAAAACCGTAGGAAGTAAAGCAATGCAAATAAACCAACAGTAGTTAAAACTACGATGTACTAAAGGGCCAGGGCTCGAAATCTATCCGTTTTTGGAAAGGCAAATCTCTGCCCCAAGAGAACCGAACTCTTTCCTGTACACAACGTAGCAAGGAAGCTTTTAGAGAAGGCCTTCGCAGAAGGCACAGTTACCCCCACACTGGTTTTTGATTGCCAGGAACGCACAGCCTCCGAACTGAATTACTAGGAGTCCCTCTTGATCTCACCTCATTCCCCTTCCCCAATCAGCCGACGCGGTGACCCTTCAATCCCGTAATTGAGCAGTGGCCAGAGTGGGCGGTGGAAGGGGCCTAACAGAGACACTGCGGGAGCGCTTTTGCTTCCACTTCATACCTGAGGAAGGAGAGGATTGGGGTCCTCTTCCTCAACCTACAAAGACCCCGGAGCCTCCGAAGCCACCGCCGCAGCTGCAGCCGGGGACGCTCCTGCTGCAGCTTGAGCCGGGGTCACATCCCGGACCCAGCGCCTGCACAGCGCCTTTTGTTTACGGAAATGATGTAAGGAGGCGGAGCCTCCGTGCCCCTGGCGGGAGCCTCGCCTCTTCCTGCCCCACCAGTGCGGCTCCCGTCTCCGTCCTTGGCACCTCTTTTCTTCCAGTCTCCTGCCTTCAACTGTACTTTAGGCGAACGTGGAAAGGAAGACTCATAGTTGGGCTTTTATTTTGGGTTCTGTGGCCCAGAAGCACAGAGGGCTAAGGGATGGCGGTAGAAGGAGGAACGGGAAACTCAGTGGCCTTTCCGGAAGCTGCCCCGCCCCCTGGGTGAGTGTCAGTTCCCACGCACTACAATTCCCAGCATGCTATTCGAGCAAGCCCGGAGGCGGAACGGGAGTGTCGCCATAGCAACTGAATCAACTACCTCGCCGGGACGTCTCAAGGTAAATCAACTTTAACTTGGAAGGCGGCGTGAAAAGCCGTGCTTCTGTCTAGGGACCCTAGGCCAAGCCCTTAAATGAGATTTTATTACTTTTAAAAGCTACTCTGTTCAGGCCCTGGACATACGTTCTCTCTAACCCTCACTACAATTGTACGAGGTTGGTGTTGTAATCCCCGTTTTAGAGATGAGGACTCTGACGCTCGGAAAGGTTAATAAATCCACGTCTCTCTGGCATCAAGACAGTTCTTCCATAATACATATTTCTTTTGGAGAAGGAATTGTGGATTGTGAGAGATAGACTATCCTAAATGAGGGGAGAGATTCATGTTCCATTCCCTAGTCTGGATATTATTTACCGTGTGGTGTTAGAGTTGGGGAGGTTTTAGGTTTGTAGATATTTAGAGACTCTGGATAGTTTTAGGTTTATAGATCTTGTAGGAACTCCGGATAGTACCATATATTTCTCCTGAATTTGCCAATGAAGAAACTGTATCTAGAGATTGATATCAATATATTAATGCTAGAGAGGCAGAGTGAAGGAGAAGCCAAGTATTCTAGTTTGGGATGTTTTGCCACCACCCCTCCCTCCATTTTTAAAAATTTGGAAATGTTTTAAGAAGAAAGACAGAGTGAATATTCATGTATCTAATGTCCAGAATGGTATGATGTTACATTTTGTCATTTTATATTTTTAAATGAAAGAAATAGAACATTACGGATTAAGTGGGTGCCCCTATTACCAGTACCACTCTACTTCCCTTCTGAGAGGCAACTATGGTCTTAAATTTGGTGGCAGCTTGCCAATCTAGGTTTGTATGCTTTCATTATTACTATGTATTTATAAGCAATATATAGAATGCCTGGCTTTTGAAGTTTTATAAATAACGAATGCTATTATATTTTGTGCGTTGATCTACAACTTGACTTTTTCATTCAACTCTGTTTTTGAGATCTCTCCACATTGATACATATGGCTAGACTTCATTTGTTTTGGCTATAGTCTATTCTGTCAAATAACTTTCCCACATATTATTTAGGAATTCCTCTAGTGATGGATAAATTTAGGTTGTTTCCCATTTTTCACCATTACAATGTTGTAGGGTACAGTCGTCTCAATATCTTTTCTCAATGTCTCTTAGCTAATCTCTGAATTATTTTATCTGTATGAGCAGAGCTTACAGACTGGTGATTCACATGCTATTCTAATTTTTTCGAATTGGTTGCTAACAGTTAAAGTGGAAGGAATAAAAAAAATGGATGTCATCTCATTCATTTGGCATACCAATAATAATGGGAAAATCTGAGCACACTAACTCTACACTGTAACCTGGCAACAATAGGTCAAGGTGCCGAGTGACTGTTTCCTTTAGATCATTTCAAGTGCTCTCTAGTTTTTCTCTAAGTCCTTCTGCCTTTAGTACTCATCTGAGCCCTGTGATATTTACATTTGCAACCCCTAATATAATTTAGGGACCGAAGAAGGTATCCTTACAAATGTACATATTTCAGATCTTCAAAGTTCTGTATTGAGTCCCTTTTTAGGCCAGAAACTGTTGTAGGAGGTCAGAGGGCATCTATGATCCAGATGGATAAGAGCCCTATAATGAGAGACCTTATAGTCTTGATAAAGGAGATGAACAATAAATTAGTAAACAAAGAGAGTTTCAGTTAGTGTAAAGTGCTCCGAAATAACAGCTTAAGGTCATAGGGTGTTACTGTAAGGTGTGGGGTACTGAAGAGGGAGTATCAGGGAAGATCCTTCTAAAAAAGCAACTTTAGGGTTTGAGATATGAATGAAATACAGAAGCCAGCCATAGAATGATCTGGAGGAAGAACATCCTTGGGCAGAACATATTGTTCAACCACAGGTCTTTAGGCACAAATGAGCTTGGCATGTTTGAGGATGCAAGAGGTCTGTGTGGCAGATTGTGCTGATTTAGAGACAGAGTGCGTGAGAAAGAGCCACAGAGGTACAATTTGGAGTGTTATTTTAATTTTATTTTTTAAATTTAATTTTATCTGATTTAAATTCCATTAACTAACATATAGTGTATTACTAGTTTTAGAGGTAGATTGATTCATCAGTTGTATATAACACGCAGTGCTCATTACATCCTGTGCCCTCCTTAATGTCCATCACCCAGTTACCCCATCCCCCCACCACCTCCCCTCCAGCAACCCTCAGCTTGTTTCCTTTGATTAAGAGTCTCTTATGGTTTGTCTCCTTCTCTGATTTCATCTTGTTTTATTTTTCTCTCCCTTCCCCTATGCTCCTCTGTTTTGTTTCTTAAATTACACATGAGTATAATCATATGATAATTGGCTTTCTCTGGTTGATTTGTTTCATGTGGGATAATACCCTCTAGTTCCATTCACGTCATTGCAGATGGTAAGATTTCATTTTTAATGGCTGTGTAGTGTTCCAGTGTGTGTGTGTGTGTGTGTGTGTGTGTGTGTGTGTGTGTGTGTGTGTGACATCTTCTTTATCCATTCATCTGTCAATGGACATATGGGTTCTTTCCATAGTTTGGCTTTTGTGACCATTGCTGCTATAAACATTGGGGTGCAGGTGCCCCTTCAGATCACCATGCTTGTATCTTTTGGGTAAATACCTAGTAGTGCAGTTGGTGGGTCATAAGGTAGCTCTACTTTTAAATTATTGAGGAACTGCCATACTCTTTTCCAGAGTGGCTGTACCAGCTTAGAGTATGATTTCTTTTACCTGCAATCTGGAGTTCTTCCCTGAGAGAAATTTTGTTCTTTGAAATTTAGTAGAATTTCCTTTAAACTGCAAAAATCCCTCCTTTGTATTTACCATTAAATGGACATCTTGTGTAAATTATGCTAGTCAGATGCCTCTTCCTAAGGACAATATTTAGAGGATAAGAGCTTTGATCAACAGCACTCTGGGGGCGCCTGGGTGGCTCAGTGTGTTAAGTCTCTGCCTTCAGCTCAGGCCATGATCTCAGGGTCCTGGGATCGAGCCCCACATTGAGCTCTCTGCTCAGTGGGGAGCCTGCTTCCTCCTCTCTCTCTGTCTGCCTCTCTGCCTACTTGTGATCTCTCTCTCTCTGTCAAATAAATAAATAAAATCTTAAAAAAAAAAACAGCGCTCTGTAGCCCCTCCACTAATAGACTCTGTAGCATAGGTAGGCAAAGAGGAATGCTATTGGGGAATCTCCTGGTAGTGACGGTGATGCCAACACACTGGTTCACAGGCTCTGGACGTAATAAGCCACAGTCTCTCTTGGGAACTCAGGAATCTCTCTTTTTAAAAAAAATATTTTTCTTATGGAACATTTCAAACATATATCAAAGAAGACGGAATAGTACAATGAACCCATTGTACCCATTATTCACCTATTGACTCATGACCAATCTTGCTTCACTTAAATCACTCCCCCTACATTTTCTCCTCTTCTCTATTATATTGAAGCAAATCCTAGACATCATTTAATCCATAATATTTCAGTACTGATCCCTAAAATATAGAAAAAAAGTAACCATAGTATCACTGTTATTCCTGAAACAGTAATAATTGCTTAATATTATTAAATATTCAGTCAGTGTTCAAGTTTTCAATAGCATCATAAATGTCATCAGTTTTTTTTCACATTTCATTTAAATCAGGAATATTTTTTTGTAAGTCCTCAGGTGATGAATGGGTTTGGAAGCCAGTTTTTACAGCCTCATTTCTTGACATACACACATGCATTGTCCTTCCCCTTGAGAAGGTCACATTCTAAAAGAAAAGGCAGGTATCACCACCCAAAGCAAATGGCTACTCTCTCCCTCAGTGCCTGGAAAAGAGTCATCACCTTGTTGTACCTGTGGTTCTTATAGGGAAGCGGTTTTGTTTTGTTTTGTTTCAGTTTGGAAGCCTATTCATCATTTGCTAAGTGTTTCTCCACCTACTTTTCCTGCCATACCAGAATGCCTAGGCCAGGATAGGTCAGGCTCAATGCTTCCTTGCATGCTTGGCTCTGGAAACAGCTAATAAAAAAGCCCTAGAACAAATGAGCTCACCATATACATGAGACTGAAAGAATGCCACGTAATACTGGTCTATTCTGAGATGTACATGTTAGCCATCAGTGAAGGGCTCAAGAATAAATACAGAGATGCTTATCGTTGTATTTTTCTGCTAGCTGCTTTGGAAAAAAAACAAACCAGGGATAAACAACAGAACCTGAAAAATTGCAAAGACTTAGACGTTTACAGAATTCTTACATATATGGTCTTTGATTTATTTGTCTTCTTCATTAGGCCATAAGTTCCTTGAAGGCAGATAAAATGTTTTGATTTTGTATTTTAAGCATATTGCATAGAATGTGACATAAAGTCGACACTCAATAAATGTGTGTGTTGTGAACTGATGAAGTTCTCTAATTTTATTTCTGAAAGGAAAGTGATTTCCACAATCCCTTTTTTATCTCCAAAGTCCAAAGATCTGGGCCTAGTCTCAGTGCCAATCAGATAACATTGATAATACCCAGGAAAATGCTCTTTTTTAGGTGGGCAATTTGTGTTTTGGTACACCAGCTTTCATACCAAGGAGATCTGATGAAGAAACTAATCCAAAAGTTTAGGGAAATTGTTAATTGAGTAATTATTTTTCAACTTAATTTTTGGGATAGTTTTAGTTTATGATTTTCCAAAATTAAGGTTTTAGTGCAATTTCATATGCACACTTCCTTTTTATGGCCAAGAGTAGTTAACAGGATTAGGGAACGGTTATCAGCAAAAGGAAAATTCATCTTTCCAATACCTTTTCTCCAATATCTTGTCCTAGGAACACTTCAACTTTAGAGGAAGGCTTGTGTTATAGGCTTAACTAGAAAATAAAGTATATCGTGGACCAGAAACTTAGCTGTACTGCATGACAACCCTTCCATCCAGCCTTCTCTCCTTTGTTGAATTTTAATTTGAGTGTAGCAGTATTGCCAAAGAGTACCACAAGACTAGTAAGAAATGCTTGTAGGGATAGCTTACAGTATAGAAGAGAAAGTAGAAGGTGGGGAGGGAGGGAAGGAGGCAAGGAGGAAGGGAAGAGTAGAAGGGGCCCTCATAGCACTTTGTTTATATCTCTATCTAACAAGGCAATTTTAAAATATTACTTAAAACCTAAATTGCTACCACTCTGTCTTTTCTTTCAAGCAGAAATAAATCTTATATAGGGGAAAAGGGGGATGAGGCTCTAGGCAGATGGCCCATTGTGTGTCATAATATAGCAATGAGTGTAGGATATGCACAGGTGGGCTGGAGGCTGAGTTCAGAGATATGAGACTGAGAAAATGGAATTGTTCTACATGCTAAAGTGGGAAGAATTCACTGTGGTAGTGGGTAGCGGTTGGGAAATGTTGAAAAAAGGGCAGCAAAGAAGGGAGCAGAGTGAGATAGGAGGGTCAAAGTGGAGGGAGGGAGAGGACTTTAAAAAGATCAGTGAAGTCTGTTGTCCGATTTGTAGTTGTTAGTGTTGTTGTAATTTCACACACACACACACACCCCTTCCATGCTTCCAAACATCAGGGTAAATCCCCTTCAAGCTCAAAGCTTTGTATGAATTAATCACTATGAAAATCAAGGAAAAAACATTGTATTCTCTTTGGGAATACTTTGGGAAACTTACAAAGAACAAGAGCAATATGTGTGTAACAGTAAAGTATAAACTGCACCATGTCAGGTGAAGCAGGAGTTTAGAGTCCAAGGTGATGGGGAAAATTACAAACCATATTCTATGTTATAATCTTAGAAAGAAAGAGAGAGATGAGTTTTCTACTACACAGAGACAAGTATTATATTCAATTTTGCTTCACTTTTTTCTTTTTAAGATTTTATTTATTTACTTTTAGAGAGAGAGAGAACACAAGTGGGGGTAGGGGCAAAGGGAGAAGGAGAGAATTGGAAGCAGACTCCATGCTGATCCCCAAGCTTGTCACAGGGCTGGATATCACAACCCTGAGATCATGACCTGAGCCAGGAGTCGGTTTCCCAACTGACTGAGCCACCAGGTACACCTCAGTTTTGCTTCACTCTTAAAGGGTAAGGGGTACACAGGATGACACTTGATAATATGCTGGTGTCTCCTACTAGTCTTAGCTACTCAAGGAAGGAACTAGGTTTTATACATTTTTATATTACCAAAGCCTAGCATAGCATCTGGCATACAATAGAAGATTAGAAAATATTCATTAAATTAATGAATAAATGAGGAAAAATTAGACCCATATGATGGCAAGTGGCAGAATGGCATTATTATTAAATCAATTGTCATCATAACAGATTACTTTCAAGAATTAGAATTTAGATTGAGTCTTAGTCATACCTGCCTCTGATCTCCAGGTGGCAGTATTATCTCATATTAAATTGTTTTTAGCCCAGATTCCTTTTAACTTTTGAGAACATAAATTGATTAAAAAAGAAAGCCAACTCTTAGTTTATTTCTGTAATTGTACAGAGCCAAAGAAGAAATAAAATATAACTACATGAGATTATGGTCTTTTCTCCCAGTTTCAACACAAATGAGAATTACTGGTAGTTCTCTAATTCAAGCAGTTTCCAAAACATTGATGGTTAATACAATTTGGGTACTTTGTTTACAAAAAACATGTATTCCTTCAAAGTGTGAAAACGTGTGTGTGTGTGTGTGTGAGAGAGAGAGAGAGAGAGCAGTAATATGTCTAGAAATAAATCATCTCCCAACAAATAGAGTGATGAGATTAAATGCAAGATGGTCAGTTAAATGTGAATTTCAGATACACAAAGAATACTTTATTTGTATAAGTCCCATACAATATTTGGGACATGCTGATACTAAATATTTCTGTGTATCTGAAAATCACCTTCAACTGATCATCCTGCATTTTTCTTTGCTAAATTTGGTGATCTTACCAACAAATATTCCGTTGTTTTTAATTCCAAAGTAAACAGAACTTCACCAGGTCTGCAGGACGCAGTGGTGTTTCCTTATTTGGAGAGATGGAAAGGAAGTAGCTGGTAGGATCGGCTTCCTTGTTTTAAGTCCAACCTTCTGATCGTGTGCAGATCAGAGTTCTTTAGCTGAGTAACTTATTTTCAGGAAACTGACCCCTCAGGCAAGTGCAGATGGTATAGTCTAAAGAGGTTATTTTATGCAAGCACAGTGTTGTTGTTGTTGTTGTTTTAGCATTTGCGACTCTGATTGTAAAAGCCAAGCTCTGTGAATAAGCAAGGAGATCCTGGATCCCTTCACCTCTGATTTATACTTCTCAGAGGTACCTGATGCATACCAGCTATATCAATAGAAATAGATGAATTATTTATGGAATAAGCCCTATTTCAAAAAAGTAAAGAATTTTCTGGTAAATTAAATCACGTATCATAGCTTTATGCACATTTGCATTTTTTAAAAGAAAGCTCTAAAATACGTGTGTGTGCACATGAGCAGGGGGAGGGGCAGGGAGAAAGAGAGAGAGAATCTCCAGCGGATTCCCAACTGAGTGTGGAGCCCAACACAGGGCTCCATCTCAGGACTCTGAGGTCATGACCTGAGCCGAAATCGAGTCGACTGCTTCACTGACTGAGCCACCCAGGTGCCCCACACACTTGCATTTTTAATGTAAGCATTCCCTGTCTTCCAGATAAAACGTGCTTCAAAATTTCATTTGCAAATATTTCTGAATTCGGAATAAGCTTTCCATAGAAACATTATTGTATTAGTCAGATCTTCAGGTTACCTAGTAAAGGTGTATTTAATTGGCTATGTGACTGAAACACTATTTGTAGTAAAATTCTCTCTAAAGTTTAAAGAAATAAAAGTATTTTATTTATTTTAAGATTTTATGCATCCATTTTTCAGAGAGAGCACAAGCAGGGGGAGCAGCAGGCAGAGGGAGAAGCAAGCTCCCCACTAGGCAAGGAGTCCGATGCCAGGGTTCCATCCCAGGACCCTGGGATCATGACCTGAGCCAAAGGCAGATATTTAACCAACTGAGACACCCAGGTGTCCCATAAAAGTATTTTAAAGAGCAAGAAATTGAAAATGTTTTTAAAATGTTGGATATTCATATTTGAGGAAATACCAATGACCCAAGTTTATTTTGCTCTTGTTCTATGCCAGAGCCATTTTAAAGACTTGAAATGGATTAACTCATTTAATCCTCATAAAAACCCTAGGAGGTAGATTCCACTATGATCCCATTTCACAGGTGAGGAAACTGGGACAAAGGATAAATAGTTGCCCGAAGACACACAGCTACTAAATAGAACTGGGATTTGAGGCAGTCTATGGCCCCCTTAACCACTGACTGCCACAGCTACATTAATTTCGAATAAAGAGGTAAGGGAATTGTCTAAGAAGATTTTGAAGGTGACACCTGTCTGTCTAGGATAATACACAGTGTCGTTCACTGAGCCTGGAAGAGTTCAAAGTGAATGGGAGGTCTTTTCTTAATTTTGATGCAGTATGAATATTACTTTGGGGCTCACCAACCATAATGGAGTTATTTTGGAGTTTATAAATGGAATGAAGGATGTCAGAAAGAGGGCGAAAGGTTTACCTAATGAGAAACGGAAGTGAATTGAAGAGTACCTCTTTGTGGGATATGAGAAAGAGATTTCTGGGGTGGAAATCAGTTATTGAGCTGAGACCTGACAAGAAGAATAAAAAGGAGGAGAATTTGATTTTGCTTGATTATCTACATGAATCGGGAAGGAGAGGTGGGAGGGATATCGCGCTGTACTATTGTTAATTCTATCTAACTCGATTAGACTTGTGATTAGCTGGCGTGGTTCTTGTGCCCCCCAATTGTGGCAATAGTGGACTTGCCAGAGACCCCCACTCTAGGTGGTGGCCTGTCATGTGCTGAAGGCAGAATCAAACTTCACTTCCCAGTTGGTTGCCTTTAGACGCTCTGTCTACCCTTTACCCTTCCCAAAGAGGTAAGAGGTAGTAGGGTGGAGGGGAAGCCCTGAACTTACTGTTTAGGGAACAGGGTTCTGACCCTCCTGCCTAACTAGTTCTCTAACCTTTGGCCTCTTGTTTCCTAAGTTGTGAAAATGGTGATGATTTCACCCACTTTGTGATGTAAGCACCTGGCAAGTATTAGCTCTGGTCCCATTTAATCTTCACAACCATATGAGGTATCATTCCAATTTTCCAGATGTGGAAAAGGAGGTTCATAGAGGTGAAAGCCCTTGTTTGAAAGCACACAAGGGCTAACGTAACGGTGGAGATAGGCACGCACCCCTGTTGTTTAGCACTGATGCTGTTGATCTTGCCTTTGCTATGCTGCCTGCAGCAGAGAAGGAAATCACTGGAATGAAATGGTTTACAGTGTTTTTCCGGAGTGAAAGTTTTGAAAACCTTTTGCTGCTGCAGTCCTGATCAATAGGAAAAAAATAAATAAAGCCTAGAAATGTATTTTCCTAGCATAAAAAAAATGGAAAGGTTTTTTTTTAACAGAAAATATAATGTTTATACATGTTCAAGAAAGCTTTCAAATTATGATTAAATATACACTTGTGGCATTCATTCATTATAATGATTTTTAATTGAAAGATTTTTTTTACTGCACGGGTAATGCAAATGTATTCAACATGTATTTATTGAGCATACACTCTGTACCATGTATTTTCTAGGCTAAGTGAACAATTCAGACAAAAATCCCTGTTTTCATGGAGCTTGTATTCAAGTGTGAGCATGGCCAATTATGTAGGAATTAACCAAACCATTGTTATAGAATAGAAAGGGTTGAGTGTTAGGGGGAAAAGATTGAGCTGGGAAAGGGGGTAGGGATGTGGGTGGTGGTTGCAGTTTTAGACAGGGCCTTCCAGGAAGGCCTAATTGGGCAGGTGAGTTTTGAGCAAAGACTTGAAGAAAGGGAGGATATGGATCTTGAGAATACTTGGGATCAGAGCAGAGGAAGGACCCGCACCATGGCATAAGATGGGAACATGCCCTGTGTGTGAAAATCAGTAAAGAGGCCAGGCTGGCTGGGGGGGGGGGGGTGGGGGGGGGGAAANAGAGGCAAGGCTATGTGGGCAGAGGGTGGGGAGGGCTGGTAGGATTATGTGAGGCCTTACAGGCTATTTTAAGCGTTTTGGCTTTTTCTGTTTGAGAAGTGGAAGAACCTGGAGAGTTTTGAGCAGAAGAGTGACATGATCAGGTCCATATTCGGATATATCACAACATCCTGCTGCCATTGGGGATAGACTGTAGAAGGTAAAGGGGAGAGAAGCAGGGAAGCCAGTTTGGACAGCATTGAGGTGATCCATGGGAGAGATGATGGTGCCTGGACTAGGGTGGCAGCTGTGACAGAGGTGAGAAGTGGTCAAAACCCAGATGCATTTTGAAGGTAAAACTAACGAGGTTTACTGAGAGATTTGGGTGGGGACTGTGAGAAATAAGTCAGGAATACCCCTGAGTCTTTAGCCTGAGCAACGGCAAGGATGTTCCATAGACTAAGACGGGAAGACTTGAGTGTTAGAAGTGTGTGGGAGGGGGCAGGAAGTTCACTGTTGGTTGTGTTATGTTTGAAATGATGTTTAGACATCCAAGTGGAGATGTTGAATAAACATTGTGTATTTAAGTCTGGAGCCCAGATCTTGCCTGCAAATATAAATTTGTCCAGCATATTATTGGTATTTAAAACCATGAAATTCCATGAGATCACGAAAAAAACGCGGGCAGAGAAAACTACTAAAGACTGAGCTCTGGGAAAAAGGAGGAAGAGCAAAATTAGAAAATGGAAACCGAAAAGACTAGAAAAGGAGAAAATTAAAAAAATATCCACAAAATGTGTACCATTCACATTTTGGCACGTATCATTCTGGATCATTTTACCTTGTATGTATATGACTTCCTTTTCTAAAAGTTAGTCTTTTTTTTTTTTTAATTGCTCCAGGGGTACAGGTCTGTGAATCATCAGGCTTACACATTTCACAGCACTCACCATAGCACAAACCCTCCCCAATGTCCATAACCCATCCACCCCATCCCTACCCTCCCACCCCCCAGTAACCCTCAGTTTGTTTCATGAGATTAAGAGTTCCTTATGGTTTGTCTCCTTCTGACCCCATCTTGTTTCATTTTTTCTCTCCCTATCCCCCATGACCCCCTGCCCTGCCCCTCAAATTTCTCATATCAGAGACATCATATGATAATTGTCTTTCTCTGATTGACTTATTTTGCTTAGTATAATACTCTCTAGTTCCATCCACATCATTGCAAACGGCAAGATTTCATTTCTTCTGATGGCTACATAGTATTCCTGTGTGTGTGTGTGTGTGTGTGTGTATACCACATCTTCTTTATCCGTTTATCTGTTGATGGACAGATGGTTCTTTCCATAGTTTGGCTATCATGGACATTGCTTCTATAAACATTCGGGTGCACGTGCCCCTGAGGGTCACTACATTTGTATCTTTAGGGTAAATACCCAGTAGTGCGATTGTTGGGTGGTAGTGTTGCTCTATTTTCAACTTTCTGAGGAACCTCCATACTGTTTTCGAGAGTGGCTGCACCAGCTTGCATTCCCACCAGCAGTGTAGGAGGGTTCCCCTTTCTCTGCATCCTCGCTAACATCTGTCATTTCCTGACTGGTTAATTTTAGCCATTCTGACTGGTGTGAGGTGGTCTCTCACTGTGGTTTTGATTTGGATTTCCCTGATGCCAAGTGATGTTGAGCATCTAAAAGTTAGTCTTAGAAATTATTCTAGGGGCACCTGGGTGGCTCAGTGGGTTAAAGCCTCTGCCTTAGGCTCAGGTCATGATCTCAGGGTCCTGGGATCGAGCCCCGCATCGGGCTCTCTGCTCGGCAGGGAACCTGCTTCCTCCTCTCTCTCTGCCTGTCTCTCTGCCTACTTGGAATCTCTCTGTCAAATAAATAAATAAATAAATAAAATCTTAAAAAAAAGAAATTATTCTAAATTATCACTTTATAGATCTCTTTTAAAAAAAATTTTGAGTAGATTAATGTATGTAAGTGATATTAAAGTAAAAGGTAGTGAAAGTTTTATAATGAAAAGGACCTCTCCTTTCCAGAGACAACCTGTGTTATCGGTTCCATCTCATGCGTACATGAGTATATGAATATATGTGTTTGTCTGTGTATACAGATGTGTCTCCCACACCCCACAGGTCGGTTATGCACATTGTTCTGCGACTTTCTTTTTTCACTTAACAATGCATCTTAGATTTTGTTCCATATTGACATATACAGAGCTGCCACTTCCTAAATATTGCAGTATATATAGAGTTGACAAATACAATAGCGGCCCAGATTTTTCTAGACAAAGCTGTCAAGTGAACATGCCCTGAGGGCCCCCACCCCCACTCGAGGGTCAGGCTGAGGTCTCAGTTGTCTCTCCTTTAATCCTGTTTTTCCTTCTTGATTTCTTCTTTTTCTCCTTATAGAAACACATCTACCAGGAATTTCATCCTCCCACAGTTTTTCTTGTTTTCTTTTTTGTCCTGAGAACATGTAGCTGTTCATTCTCTAAATATGTAAGTGTTTCCTACCTCTTTGGAATAGAATGTGAGCTAGGGGACAGAGTCTACAGGAGCTCATGCCTAACGGGAGACGCAGGCTTGTAAACAAGTGATTACAATGCCACATGATCCCTGTGGTGACACAGATAGGAATGGAATGCTCTGGAAGCATGGGGAGTAGAAGGGGGAAAAAGGGGAGACTAACCCGGCATTAAAGGTGAAGCCACTGTAAGATAAGCAGAGGGCAATATATATGGCCAAACAAAATGGTTTCTGTCCTCGGGCCTAAGATAAGCAACAAATTCCCTGGCCTGGGTGAGCAGGTCCTTTATGACCTGGCTCTACGGTGTCTGCCTTCTTTCCCTCGGATCCTACTTGCCGTTCTCTGTCCTTGGAGGCACTTCCTTAACTCTGCTCTCACACATTCCGTTTCCTTAGCCTAGAATGGCCTTTCATATCTTCCACCCCTCCAGAGCTCAGGATTCTTAGTGATAGCATCACCACCAGAATGAGAATAGCCAGATAAGCAATACAAATAATTTTAGGAGCTAGAACCTATTACACACAAATTTACAGTCTCATCTAATCCTTTTAACAACTGTATGAGACAGGTGCTGTTCTAGTTCTATTTTTAAATTGGGATATTAGGGTAAAAGATATTAAGTAGACTATGGAAGTCACACAACTAGTCAGTAGTGCAGCTAGGTTTCTTACCTAGCTCTAGCTAATCCTAGAGCTCACCTCTTAATTTCTGCTGCTGCTCAGAATTAACTCTTTAGTAAAATAATTCTGCAACTTAAATATCTTAAACAAAAGTTTCTCCATCTGTACTCCAGTAACATTATCTCCTCACTTATTATACAATTTTTACTTTTATTTTTTTTAAGATTTTATTTATTTATTTATTTGACAGAGAGAGAGATTACAAGTAGGCAGAGAGGCAGGCAGAGAGAGAGGAGGAAGCAGGCTCCCCGCTGAACACGGAGCCCAATGCAGGGCTCGATCCCAGGACCCTGAGATCATGACCTGAGCCGAAGGCAGAGGCTTTAACCCACTGAGCCACCCAGGTGCCCCATTTATCATAGAAAATTTAAAAATGCAAATAAGCAAGGTTAGAAGAATAAGGAAATTATTACCTATAGTCCCACATTCTGGGGGGAAAAACAGTTTTAATCAACCAAGTTCACCCTGTATGATTCCATTTATATGGATTCTGGAAAAGGCAAAGGGAAAAAGAACAGTGGTTGCCAGAGGGTGGGTGGGCTACAAAGGACATTAGGAGTGGTAGAAATGTCCTATATCTTGATTATGGTGGTAGTTACGTGACTATGTATATTAAGACTAACAGAACTATACACTAAAAAAAACCCTACATTTTACTGTATGTAAATTATACCTCAATAAATCTGACTGAAAAAAATTAACACCCTGAGGTGTATCTTTCCTTACTTTTTCCTATGCATATATAATAAACATGTATCTTTAAAATTGATTTATTTTTTATTAATATCTTTTTGAGAACATTTTAGATTTCTAGAAAAATTGCAAAGTTCTCAAATCAACCTTCACATTATTAACATGTTACATTAATATGATACATTTGTTGTAATTAATGAGCCAACATTGATACACTGAACTAAAGTTCACAGATTGTTCAGATAGCCTTACTTTTTACCTAGTGTTCTCCTTCTGTTGTAGGATCCCATCCAGGATATCATATCACATTTATTTGTCATGTCACCTGAGGCTCCTCTTGGTTCTGACAGTTTCTCAGACTTCCTTGCTTTGATAACCTTGACAGTTTTGAAGTACTGGTCAGAGATACTGTAAGATGTCTCACTGTTGGAATTTGTCTGATTTTTTCTTATGATTAGATTGGAGTTACAGGTTTTACAGAGGAAGACCACAGAAGCCAAGTGCCATTTTTATCACATCGGTGTGATGCTTTATCACCTACTTTTCACTCAAAAATATATCAAAAACTTATTCTTATTCACTTCATAAATCTGTAGCTGTCTTAATGGTGATAGTAATATACTGTTGTATGGACGTGGGAAAAATCATTTAACCAATCACCTATTATTGGACACTATAATATTTTACTGTCACGATAAAAGTTTCACTATATATATTTGTGTAGACATCTTTGCAAACTTGTCTGGTGATTTCCTTAGGGTGAATCTTGAGCTCTGAGGATCTGGTGAGGTGAACGATATTCCCTTGTTGTTGTTGTTGTTGTTGTTACTGCTGTTTAAGGTTTTTGGCACATAGTACCTCAATGTCCTCCAGAAAACTTGTTACCAGTTCTAGCTTCTAGCAGTGGTGTTTCAGTGATCTGTATCCTTACCTTCTAGCTAATTCTGGATATTATTCTTTTCAACCTTTCTCAGTTGTAGTCAAAAATGTATCATGTTGCATTGTATTTGTTTTCCTGTTGGTGTCTTCTGCCAGACAAGGAGCTCCTAAAGGAAAAAGACTATATCCTATTCTTTTTCCGATACCCACTGTCTAAGTTACAGCCTGAAAGAAACAGGAACGCTGCAGAAGGGAGGGGAGGAAGGGGGGAGAGGGGGAAGGGCGGGCTGGAATCCACCCTCGACTGTGTGATCTGACAAGAGAATCCATGCTAAGGAGAGCGTTTTTCACCATCACTGGGTGCAACTGTATACTCTGGGCCAGTGCCCTATATGCATTATGTAACCCAAAGGTGTGGCTCTAATAGTGTGAACTTCAGACCAGGTAGGAGAGAAATCAACACTAGACCAAAAGAGGGCAAACAGGATCTTGCTGTTTTCCTCAAATAACAAACGTGATGGTTGGGGATTTATTTTACCAACTCTGAAAAAGAGGATCACCTGATAGTTTTTTAAAGCTATAATGCCGTTAATATATTCCCATATCACAGCTTTTTGAAAAAAAAAATAAATGTATTTGTGAGTTCCAGATCTTTTTCTTTTAGTCAATATCTTATGTATCAGTCCTAAGTGCCAAAAATTTTATTATTCTTTTCTTCTATACACTTCTCTAATATTTTATTTATATCCTTTCCTGTAAAACCTCAAATTTCTCCCCTTTTTCATACTCTGCTCTTCCCAAATCTCAGTGTCACTTATTAGTGCATTATATAACCATACTGATAAATGCTATTGTTTCAATTTGTCATTGGAAGAGGACACTATAGAAAAAGAAAAGGAAACAATTTTTTTCATATTAAGTATTTTTAGTTTTGTTTTCTCTTTTTTCTTTTTTTTTTTTTAAAGATTTTATTTATTCATTTGACACAGAGAGAGAGATTATAAGTAGGCAGAGAGGCAGGCAGAGAGAGAGGAGAGAGGAGGAAGCAGGCTCCCTGCTGAGCAGAGAGCCCGATGTGGGCCTCGATCCCAGGACCCTGGGATCATGTCCTGAGCCGAAGGCAGGGGCTTTAACCCACTGAGCCACCCAGGCGCCCCTAGTTTTGTTTTCTAGTTTGGTTGACTCACTACTTATTAGCATCTGAAAAAAGAAAAATGTTTTCAAGCCCTGTTTGTAACTCAACAGACTTTTAAGATTAAAATTTTCAATTTCATTGAGAGATTTTCTCAAGGTGATGCTCTTTGGAGTATACCTCACATCTAGGAATTTCCATGTGTTGTTTGCCGAGACTTCCCCATCCTTTCCAATTATCACTTAAACTCTCTCCAGGGTGTAGGAGTGCCCTTCCAATCTATGCTACAAACAGTGGAGCCAGATTGTAAGATGGGATGAGAGAGAGAGAGAGAGAGAGATCATGACATAAATTAGGACACAATAAAGAGAAATTCAAAGATCCAGACAAGTTTCTGGAATAAGAAATGTTACAGTATTAAAATCAACTTTACGCTTCGGATCTTTTTGCGATCTATAATCTCTTAGTAGCTAAATCTATCAGCAGAGGAAAATAATTGATGTTATTTTTTCTAAGTAATCTCTACATCCAACGTGGGGCTTGAACTCAGGACCCCTAGATCAAGAGTCACATGTTCAACTGACCGAATCAGCCAGGTGCCCCTAGTTGATGCTATTTTATTACATTAAAGAGAGAAGTTTACAAGATGGTGAGAAAATATTTAAAACAAGTACTCTATAGTGAAACAAACCTAAGCATTGCTCCTGTTTATTAGTTAATTTATCATAAAATTATTTTCCTTTATATACATGTGGAGATATAGGCATTTAAGTTGAATGCTAAAAATATACTTTTAGTTTTATCACCTGTCCTTAGTAATTGTCACATTAATTGTTTTGGTTGGATGACTTAGAAATATTCAATAATTCCTTTCATGAAAACATCAATAATTATGGTATCTGAAAAGGTCATAGTCTCTAAGTTAAATTAATTGATATTTTAATAGCGTATTTTTGTTGCTATGAATAAATTATATTTCTTATTCAACTAACAATGCTTAAACAACTTTACTCTTAACTCCTATAATCTAGAATTTAGAATTGAGTTAAGATAAATAAAAATCAGAAGAACAGAAGGTGGGAAACACTGAGGAAATTAAATATCATTTAAATTATCAACATTTGTTTACCTGAGACTGTAACTGAGGGAGAAGGAAGAGGATCAGAATTGAGTTACAAGAAGTAGCTTCATACCGTTTCTATCTTTAAAGGATCAAACTTGATAAGGATTCTAGAATGTTTCCTTGACAATCTGAGGAAAGGAAATGTGGGCTCTAAGTCTCCTCTGTCACGCTAGAGTTTAGGCATTTAATGATCAGCTGGTAATCATCAGACATTTAGGGAAACTAAAATGAACATATCTGACTGAATCCCATGACTTTAATTTTAGAATGGATAGAATATTACAGCTGTGTTAAGCTTTTCATAAATGAAGTTAGACATAGAGATTTCCCAATAAAGTATTTTAGAAGTTTCCTAGACCCTATTAAGGTCTTTGGCAGAGAAGCCTGCAGAATGATGTCAGCCTAGTCAAATGTTTTGATAAAACAGGACCTTCAGATGGAATGATAAATTTAGCCATTTTATAAATCAGTCAAGATTTTTTGAACAACTGTGCAAACCAAAGATGGCAGAGGCAGCCTTGCTCACATTAACAATAAGAAAACAGTAAGTAGTGTTCTCTGTTGCCAGCAGGTTTCTGCCCTGCTCTAAAGCCTCCTGTCTGTCCCTGCTTCTTAGAGAGGCATCTCCCCAAGTCTGTGCCATGGAACACTGGTATTCTGTAAGATAGTAATAGATCTTACTGAAAGATGCCTGTGGAAAACTTTTTTCTAAAATATATTTTAAATTCTGTATATGTAAGAAAACTTCTAAACACATCTAAGAAATTATTAACATGGTATAATCTTTAAGAAATGGAATGCTAACTTCTGTGCAACCAAAGTCACTTTTAAAAAGTTAAAAAACAACAGAGACTGAAGAAGTTACATGCCACGCATGTAACAGATAAAAGATCAGATCCAGATTATATAAAATATGTAGACAAAAGATACAAATAGGTAATTCACAAAGGAGAAAATCAAAATGATCAACAAACACGTGATGTTCAAATCACCAGTAATTGGGTGACTGAAAATGAAAATGAAAATAAATACCATTGAATACTGAGATTTGCAAAAACTGAAAAGTCTGACAATATTGAGTGCTGTCAAGAACGTGAAACAGGAGTCTCACACTGCACACAGGAATATAGTAAGTACCATTCTGGAGAGTTGATTGGCAATATATCTGGTGAATTAACAATGTGCTTAATGCATGATCCAGTAGTTCTACTTTTTATTCCCAGTAGTTCTACTTCTAGGTACACTGGCAGACATGTTACTTTTAGGTCAAGTCACACAGAGTGTTCATTGCAATATTGTAACAACAAGGATTAGAAGCAATATTCATGTATAAATGTGCCTGAATTGGAGAATGGATATACTGGGAAATATTCATTCATTGACTCAAGGAGCATTTATTGAGCACCTATCGTATGCCAGTGCTGTTCTGGGTATCAAGGATACATCACTAAACAAACCAAAAATATCTGCTCTCACAGAACTTACAGTTAATTGAGGGAGAGGGTGTGGGGTGGGGAGGAGAGAGGAAAAATGCGAGGTATAAGAGTGAGATGTGTTATAGAGAAAAATAAAGCAAAGAATGGGAGTGGGGGGAGTTCTTGGGTTGTCAGGACGATCCTACAGTGCAGGTACGATCTGAGCAAGCCCTGGACAGGTCGGGGGGGCAGCCATTGGAGGAGCGTCATGAGCACAGGAGGGTACAAATGTGAACACCTCGATATAGGTGGATTCCTGGCAAGTTTGAGAGACAGCATTGGGGCGGACGGGGGTGGGTGAGGAGGGGACCAGTGACTAGAGCCAGGTAGACCTGAGATCACTTTGATGATTTTGTTTATTTAAGAGAGAGAGAGAAAGAGGGCATGTGAGCGCAAGTGGGGGAGAGGGGAAGGGGGTGGGGACAAGGAGACTCCCCTCTGAGCACAGAGCCCGATGTAGGGCTTGATCTCATGACCCTGAGATCATGACCTGAGCTAAAATCAAGGGTCAGAGGCTTAACTGCCTCAGCCACCCAGGCGCCCTGTTCCTGAGCTCACTTTGAAAACTACTGTTGTCATCACTGGGGCACAGGTTTTGAGCATTCACAATATGCCCAGCACCGCTCCAAGCTTTTTAACATGTATTTTGTTACTTAATGCTCATACTCGTCTTAAGTCTGCTTTAGATATCCAGTCCCATTTCATAGATAAGGAAACTGAGTCATGAAGAGGATAACATGATTTGGATCAGTAGATTGTAGTGTGCTGACTCAAACCCAAGCCAACTAGCAGACTCTCTCAGCTGCGAGGTGGACTGCCTCCTGCCTTTGTTCTGTCTAGTGCCATGTGTCTTTCCCATCATCCTCAGCGATGCTTCAGGTCACCCACTGGCCACGTTCACTGTCACTACCTTGAATTTTAGTCCCCTGCCTTCTGGAATCTGGGAAGAAGCAGAGTAGGACAGTGAACTTTTCCCTGGCCTCTCCATCCTTTCCATCTCCCCAGGACTAGCATAGCGAGCTATACCAGTCTACGAGAACTTCCTAAGGAGGGGCTGGGGCAATTTCACAAGAGTTTCACAAGTTGGGCTTTCACTTGATTCTCAAAAGGGAAGGCAAATTAGGATGTAGGCCCTTACAAGAACGTCCCCCTTACCTCTCGTCCCTGTTCTAACCTGGCTTCTCTCTATTCCTTTTAGGCCCCTCCTTCTATGTGTAATCTTGCATATTCTCTTTATTATCCTCGCAAGAGCTTCAAACCTCATTACCTCCTGATCACTAGTTTTCTTCCGATTTGTTAGTGGTGGTAGTGGCGGTTTCCTCTTCCATCTGCCACTCATATTTATGATGTTATTCTATTTCCACTTAAATTAAACTCTTCTAACTACACTCATTTTCCACAAATCTGAGGCTGAAAGAGGACAATTAAAAAAAAAACATATTGGGTGTCTCACACTTTCTGAATGCAAGAGCAAATCTCTAAATACTTCAAAGTGAAGCTGAACAATGGCACCAGCAGTTTTTAAAGAACTGGGAAGTGAGGGGCACCTGGGTGGCTCCGTTGGTTAAGTGTCTGCCTTCAGCTCAGATGGGGTCCTGGTCCTGGGGTCCTGGGATCTAGTCTTGCATTGGGCTCCCTGCTCAATGGGGAGTCTGCTTCTCCCTCTGCCGCTCCCCCTTCTTTCTCTCTCTCTCTCTCTGTGTCAAATAAAGAAAAATAAAATATTTTTTTAAAAATTTAAAAAAACCTGGGAGGTGAATGGCAAAAGCAAGCTCAAGGGAATGTTTTTGGAATATGCTACCATTTGGGGTATAAAGATACTGTCCACAAGGACGCTTGAGACTCTGACAGTAGCAGTTGTCTCCGGGGAAGTACACTAGGGCATTATGACTCAAGGGTAGGAGGTGGGGAAACTGGCTTTTCACTCTCGACCTTTTGTACACTTAGAAATTTGTTTTTTTTTTAACCAATATACATGATACATTTTTTTAGAAATAAAAAATTAAAATTAAAAAAAATTAAAATTAACAGTCTAGAAGTGAACTATTGAAAATATACAGTGATTTTTGTAACAGCGTCTTTCAAAAGTACTTGGATATCGCAATCTATGCAATACTTGTTTTGCTCTGGTGCACCTTGTGAATTGCAGCTTCATTTTGTGAGGACGAAATGAAGGAGTAGACTCGACACAGCCCCTGAAGGGAGGACCTGACTCACAGCATGACTCTTGACATCAAGTTGGCCCCATTATGGGGAAAAAGAACCCTTTCTCATTTGGTATTTATGCATACTACTTGGTATAGTAAAAATATGGGAGATATTTATTTATTTTTATTATTTATTTATTTATTTATTTGACAGAGAGAGAGATTACAAGTAGGCAGAGAGGCAGACAGAGAGAGGAGGAAGCAGGCTCCCCGCTGAGCAGGGAGCCTGATGTGGGGCTCGATCCCAGGACCCTGAGATCATGACCTGAGCCGAAGGCAGAGGCTTTCACCAGCTGAGCCACCTAGGTGCCCAGATATGAGAGATATTTAATCATTTGTTCTTAATAAACAATTTTGACTTTTCTATGGATGAGTCTTAAAAATGGGGAGTAGCCAAATTTGATCATTTCTTGCAATTCATCTGAGGGACAGATTTGACTGCCTACTTTAATTCAGGCAGACACTGTATCTACTGGTTTTCTGATGGTGTTTCATCAAAATGTTATTACAGCAGAAAGCATTTAACTTTTTTTTTTAAGATTTTATTTATTTATTTATTTGACAGAGAGAGAGATCACAAGTAGGCAGAGAGGCAGGCAGAGAGAGAGGGGAAAGCGAGCTCCCTGCTGAGCAGGGATCCCAATGCGGGCTCAATCCCAGGACCCTGAGATTATGACCTGAGCCGAACCCAGAGGCTTAACCCACTGAGCCACCTAGGTACCCCAGCATTTAACTTTTGATGGTCACTCATGAATATATCATAATTTAAAAAGTACTGTGGGGTCGGTTAGCTTTGGCAAAGGGTGAATATGAAACTTTTCAGCCCTTCTCTCTTTCTGGTTTCCATTCACTCTCTCCTCTGTGAACGTTTGCTTTAGCCAAAATATTCTACCCCTTGTCTCCTGGTTCCACTTCATTTCTTACATTTTCCAGACCTTGTTCATATTCCTTCTCTCATCTGGACCTCCTCCCCTCCACATTTATTAATTATTATTATTAGATTTTATCTATTTATGTGTGTGTGAGAGAGAGAGCACATAAGCAAGGGGAGGGGAGGGACAAGCAGACTCTGCACCGAGCACCGAGCTGCATGGGGGCTCAGTGCAGGGCTCGGTCTTCACCCTGAGATCATGACCTGAGCTGAAATAAAGAGTAGCATCCTTAACTAACTGAGCCACTCAGGCAGCCCCCCTCCCCTCCACTTTTAAACCTATGCTTTTAGGACTAGAAGAAATCTACCTTTTCCTTTAAGATTTCCCTGACCATCCCCAGCTCCAGTGACTTTAGACTCCACCAAACTCCTATCAGGTTCCATTTCTTTACCTCACTTCATTGTTATCATTTAGTAGGAGCAGTATACAGAGTATGCTCCCCCACCCTCCAAGATGTCTATGCCCTAATCTTTGAAACCTATAAATATGTTAGGTTCCTCATGGTAAAGAGGAATTAAGACTGCAAGTGGAATTTAACTTCCTAATCCGTTGATTTTAAGGTAGGGAGATGATCCTGGGTTATCCAGGTATGCCCAACGGGATTTTAAGAGTCCTTAAAAGTGGAAGAGGGAGGCAGTAAAGAGAAGCAGAACGATGCAGCTTGGGATGGACTCAGCCCAAAGTTGCTGGTTTTGAAGAGTGCCTTGAGCAAGGAATGTGGGTAGTCTTAGAAGCTGGAAAAGACAAGGATACAGCCCTGCTGACGCCTTGATTTTAGCCCAGTGAGATTCATTTCAGATTTCTGATCTCCCAAGCTGTAAGATAATAAATTTGTATTGTTTAAGCCACTAAGTTTGTGGTAATTTGGTACAGCAACAATAGAAAATCAGGGCACCTGGGGGGCTCAGTTGGTTGAGTGTCTGACTCTTGGTTTCAGCTCCAATCTTCATCTCAGGGTCATGAGTTCAGGCCCTGCGTTGGGCTCCATGCTGGGCATGGAGTCAACTTAAAAAAAAAAGAAGGGCGCCTGGGTGGATCAGTGGGTTAAGCCTCTGCCTTCTGCTCAGGTCGTGATCTCAGGGTCCTGGGATCGAGTCCCACATCGGCTCTCTGCTCAGCGGGGAGCCTGCTTCCTCCCCTCTCTCTCTGCCTGCCTCTCTGCCTGCTTGTGATCTCTCTCTCTGTCAAATAAATAAATAAATAATCTTTAAAAAAAAAGAAGAAAATTAATATACTAGGATTGCCTACTTATTTTTTAGGTATTTTGACATCATCCTTTTAAGTGATTTTTAAGTTCTGAGAAGATGGCCGTCGAGCCTTAAATATCTTTATAGGTCAACATCAAAATATATATTGAGTGTAGAAAGTGTTGTCATCCGAATTCTAAGAATCCAGGAAGGAGAGTTACACACACGGCCTCTATCCAGCAGGGCAGTCATTCTCTGCTTTAATAAAGTTCTGATAGTAGCCATGAGTATTTATACTGGTATTAAAAATTTCTCCTGAGCAAACTTGAAGGACAGGAATGTAATGTGTGTTTTTATACTGAGTCATTTATTCAAAACACATGATATGAAGGCTTTCAGATAGCTATTTTATTTTTATTTTTTGAGAAAGAGAACAGAGCAGGTGCACGGGGAGCGGGGGTGTTGCCTGCGGGGGGAAAGGGGCAGAAGAGAGAAAATCTTAAGCAGGTTCCATGCCCAGTGCAAATCCTGACCCAGGGCTTAGTCTTATGACCCTGAGATCATGACCTGAGCCAAAATCAAGAGTCCAAGGCTCAATGACTGAGCCACCCAGGTGCCCCTCAGATAGCTATTTGAGAAGGTGGTTCCATTGCTTGGTTGATGTTCGCAAAGCCAGTAGTTAACATTTACGGTGTGCTCATTAAGAACCAGGAACAGTTCTAAATGCTTTACATATATTATCTCATTGCACCTTACAACCCCCAAAGTGGGTTCTATTATCATCCCCATTCTGAGGAAACCGAGGGACAGAGACATTATGCTGCTCAGTGACCTAGAGCTTGTAAGTAGTGGAACGGTGATTCAGGCCTAGAAAGCCAGTTTCCAGAGCCCAAGCTTTGAATTTTAACTTGTGCCTCTTTACTGGTTTATCATCCATTTCTTACCCACTTGACGGCCTGTGGTGGTTAGGTAAAGTTTAAAAATCAGTGTTAACTACAGGTGGCTCTTATTCCATTCATTTTTCCTATGTCTTTTCAATCCGATTTTTTCTAATCTGTATTTGAAAATTTTTACCTCATTTACATCTCAGCTTTTCTGTATTATTAGCTTTGTCAAAGTTCAGAGGGGTGCAGGCAGTAATCCATCATAAAAGGTAAATAGTATATACTGGGTTTACTCATTTGTGAACATTTGGATTAGAAATTAAATTGACATTTGTGTTCTCAAAGAACATGTTTTTGTTCCATTCGTTTACATTAGGTTCTCCTCCATATAACCAACATTAAAGCTTAAGCAGTGAATATATGTTTGGTGAAATTTTGGGTGATTTCTATGTTCTTTGACCTTTGTTTTCCAAATCCTTTTAATGAACGTGAAACTTTTATGATCCAAAATGCTATATATAAATGTTAAATCACAAAATTGCTCCTACTATACTAATTTTATGCTTTTCTACTTCACTGTATTTTATTTTATTTATTTTATTTTATTTTTTTTTAAGATTTTTATCTATTCATTTGACACAGAGAGAGAGATTACAAGTAGGCAGAGAGGCAGGCAGAGAGAGAGGAGACAGAAGGAAGCAGGCTCCCTGCCGAGCAGAGAGCCCGATGTGGGCCTCGATCCCAGGACCCTGGGATCATGACCTGAGCCGAAGGCAGCGGCTTTAACCCACTGAGCCACCCAGACGCCCTTCACTGTATTTTAAACCCATTCCCATCTTATTGCTACAACTTCAGTGACATCATCTTATTCTATAATATGAATATATTACAGTTCACTTCGCCGAGATCTAATCACCTTTTCTCACTTCAGTTGTGAGAAACAATGCTACAGTAAATATTTTGTAACTAAATTTCATAGACTTTCATTATTTCCTTAAGATATATTTCTAAATGTGAAAATGCTGTGCCAATGATTTGCAGGCTTTTAGAGCAAATTTTCATGGCATTGTAAATATAGGCCAAATTTCCCTCCAGATTCCTCCAGAACATTCGTACCACTTTCCCAACCCCTCTAGAAGTGCTTGAGAGGTTAGATTTCCCCCTTCCTTGACAACGCTGGAGATTTCACCTTGTATTATTTGTGAGCTTAAACATTTCCTTGTAACATACATAAGTCTTCTTTTATTAATTGCCTGCTTTAATTTGTCTATTTAAAAAATCTGCTTATTTTCCTATTGATCGATAAAAGCTTCTTCTGTATTAAAGAAATTAACTCTTTGCCCTATTTCTTTTACATAATAATTTTCCCGTTTTCCCTAGCTTTTCATTTGCCTTTGCATTTTGTTCATGGTGGGTTCTTCTGACTTATTTCTTTGAACTTGAATCAGCAAGATAAATTATGCATACTTCTCAGTCCTTGGCCACCTTTTTCACTGTTTCATTTAAGGCCCCTCTCATGTGGTAGCTAATTTTTTCTATTTTCCATCCTCCTTCTCCAGCCTCCTTGTCCTATACCTACCCCTGGCTCTGCGCTCCTGCTCTAGAGTGTAACATCTGTAATACAGGTTCTTGAATGCATATGTGTTCTTTTAATATATAAACATGGAAATGTATATAGTGTTGTTTAATGTGTGCAACTGTTTTAAATGTTTCTGAATTACACTGTGCTATATAGACCACATAGATTTTGCTGTGTCCCTTTTCTTTCTTACTTGATGCTATGATTTGAAGATGAATTCATGTTTTAGTATGTATATCTATCGTATTCCATAGTACAAAACTACAGCATTTAACTTATCCATTCTAACAATGGATATATAGCTCTCCTGTGTGATAGACAATTTTGGCATAACTATCCCTACATATGCCGGTAGACACTGCTGGGTGTTTTTTCTCTGGACCTGATTCTCAGATACTTTTGTGCTATAATCTCTGTAGCAGTGTGATGAAGCCAGTGGACTCCTCAAAATAGTGGGGTTTTTAAAAAAGATTTTATTTATTTTTATTTATTTCTGAGAGAGAGAGAGAGAGAGAGAGAGAGAGCAAGAGAGAGAGAGCACAAGCAGGCAGAGTGGCAGGCAGAGGCAGAGGGAGAAGCAGGTTCCCTGCCAAGCAAGGAGCCTGAGGTGGGGTTTGATCCCAGGACCCTGGGATCATGACCTTAGTGGAAGGCAGCTGGTTAACCAACTGAGCCACCCAGGCATCCCTCAAAATAGTGTTTTTAAATGCATAAGATAAAATACATAGAATTATAAAAGAAATTACCTATATTAATATACAGTAAACGTGTGCTGCTTTATTGATGAATTATATATGTAATAAAATAACTGACAATTTCAAAGTAGTGATAGCCATAAATAATGTAATATGAAAATACTTATTATTTTTATTTACCCCAATGTCACAGATATTGTCAGTCTTAGTGTCGTTTGTTATCTGCATATGTAATCAAGGAAAACGCTAGATCTCATTGGCACATAGAGCTCTGTCTCTGGGAGGACTTACCCCCATCTGTTTGTATAGAGTTGTGTGTATCAGCAGTGCATTTTTGGCTCTCGCTCCACATAGTGAGTGAACCTGTCTGACAACCAAGACTGAGTTTTTATCTTCCCCCATCAGTTGGTCAGAGGTACGGAGTGAGGCATTAGTGTACTAGCAGTAGGAGATAGGGAGGCTAGGGCCACCTGTTTATGTCACTTACCTGAATGCTGGGGCCATGCTGGAACTTATCCTGTGTGTACCATTTACCTTTTATGATAGATGACTGTTACACCTATCTGAACTCACTGTTCAATGGGTCTTATCATCTCAAATTCATGATGGCTTGCCCTGGTTGCATAGTCACCTGATGTCCCATTGTCAGGAGTTCAGTCCCTACTGGGGCCTACTAGCATACCAGGCGCCACTTTTCAAATGACAACTAGGTCTCTGCCACCAAAGCACCCCTTTTCACCATAATCCTAGGGTCTGAGTTGCAACTCTTCTATTAGGGTTTGCTTGGTTCTTAATATCTTTAAATCCTTGCATATCAAGGATACTTCTAGTACCATTGGTTCTTCATTAGCATATGACTTGAGTGACCTAAAATTGCTAATACACTTTCTCTTTCCCTAGGCCCCACTTGATGTCGGCAGCCCTCTGAATTGCTTAATAAATAGGTTGGAGCAGTATTCCTAAATTCAGTAAATGCTCTCTAAAATCTAAAGAGGCCCCCCAAGCCCTGTGCCTCCTAGTGCTAGTGGTATAAGGTACAGTGCTTCGTCCTATTCCTTAAGTGGCCTGTCTGTGACATCTTGGACTGCTGGACCTCTAAAAGTCTCACGCAAGTAGCAGGCCTGTGAATCTTTGTAGTGTTTATTTCCCTCCCTCTGGCATGCAGGGGTCTTACTGGCATCCAGAGTACCTGTCACTTTCTCTTTACCAAGTCTACTTCTGATGACTTAGTGGACAGGCTTGATTTTCTGGGGAATGTCAAGATGATCAGGAATTTTGCAGACAATCTTATAAAGAAAGCAGAAGACTTTATATAACCCTGAGTGAGGACAGTAAAATGTACTACCATGCTTCTCATGTAAAGGTAAACTTTTTTGACCCTCTTTACTCTTGGATATTGAAAAGAATGAGTTTGTAAGTTCAAGAGCTGTATGTATACCATATACCAGAGCTTATATTGATCTTTTATTTTGAAGATATTATGTCTAGCCCATCAGCTGCAGTTGAAGCTACCAAGTGGTTAAGTTTAATATATCACCATTAACCACCATAATCTGTCTGGTTTTCGCAAAGTTCGTACAGGTAAATTAAACAGGGATGTGATGGAAACCAACACCTCAGCATCCTTTAAATATTTGCAAGTTGTGCAAATTCCTGAAATTCTTCCGGGGGCTATGTTTGATTTACTATCTTGGCAGTTTGATTCTAGTGGGGATGAAGGGGGTCATTTTCAAGGATTTCTTCATAGCCCTTCTTACCATGGTGACTTTCACACAGTTGATTAAGGAGAGTAAAAATTCTACCAAATGATAAGTACATCTGTTCAAATTTCACACTGGGGAACTGGGAAAATAACCACAAAATAAGTTATTTTGTGTCTTCAGGATTCGATTCTGCAGTATTTTGGGGCTCACAGTAACATGGGATTCTGCCTTTATCTCTTGACATCTATGAGTCCTTTCTCTCATATGGCATTTGGGGTCTGATTGTTTCAGTGGCAGTTCAGAGTGTATTGTGTGACAGCCCTCAAAAAGTCTGGGAAGTCTCCTTTCTCTAGTGTTCAGTTTCTTTAGTAAATGGCTGCAAGATTGGGGGATATTTATTGTGCATACTTGAGAAGGTATTCTAAAGTCCTTCCTCAAAGAGACTCATACCCCTTTTATCCTAGGCTCTGGTCTATGAGCTGGTTTAAAAATGGATGAGAGACCACAGTTATTTTTCATTTTGTAGCTGTTATCAGTCTTCTCAGCAGTCATTTGTTGCTGTTGTTGTGTTTGTCATTGTTGTTTTACAAGGCAAGTAAGTCAAGTAATACCTTGATTGGATATTTGTCTTGCTCCTAGGAGTATCATAATCTATTAACCATCAGCACGGATTCTGTAGGCAAAGATACTTTGATTGCCATTCCAGCCTTGCTGGCTATTACAGTAGTTATGTCCATATTGACTCTGCTGGTAGGTACCATTGCCTGGCCTCTGCCATTCTAGAATTCTATCATCTCTTTTGAAGGTTGGTTTCAAGGCTGCATTTCTTCAACATATAGAGGAAATGTGTCATTGCATTTCTCAGATGACCCAATGCAAAATTCTTGGTGCATTTCTCATTCCCTTAGTGAAGTCAGTGTTCTCTAGGGCTTCCTGGGGGAATATAGTCAGATTGTGGGTTCTCTGATCATATGCAATAAGTGTAATAAATCTATTTTAACATTTTTATCTCCCTGATGCTTAAGACCCCTTCCTCACTATTCTGTCAATGTAGTTCTGGCATCTCAACCTCATTTGCAGCAAGAAATCTGTCTGGTCAAACTTCAGGAGCCTATCTCAGCAGCAAAAAGGATGACTCGAGATTTCCTTTCCAGGAGGCATAACATCAAGTCACAGGAGAGTGCTTTGATGTCAACAAGCTCCCCACTATGCAGATTTATTTTCTTTCCCTTTACCACCACCCTGATTGAACATTCTCGAAATATACTCCCACACATGTTCTTCCAATTCTTGCCAGTACTTATTATTCTGGTCCTGTAATTGTTTTGATTGTATAAGCTATTTCCTCTCCGAGTAGGAAATGTATTTTCCCAGTAGACACTTGTTATTCCTGAGGCAATGGAGGATGTGGTGGCAGATCTTAGAAAAAAAGCATTGTCTTGCAAGATGCCTGACTCAGGTGAGGTCTTTGCAAAGCTTCCAGCCATTGTGAAATTCTTCTCTCTAGCAAGGGGGAAAGGACTGCTTCTCCTGATGAAAGATTGATGGGACTCTGAACACTCGGGGTATTTTTCATTTATCTACCCAAATATCACCATCCCAGATGTCAGGATACCACGGCTCCTACCAGGGCCTTGAGGAAGGGACAGAAAACTGAGACCATGCATTCACTCTCCTTGGCAGCTTTGTTGCCCTTACAATTAAATCTTGGGCCTGATTTTTTCAGTGTATATTGCCCTACAGCCACAGGAAATAAAGGACATTTTATTTATTTTTTATTTTTACCCCTTTTTCTTTACTTTTTATCAAGTTGTAATTGACATAGAACAAAGTATATACATATCAAGCATAGTGCTTAGTATATATTGACCTTTGTGTATACCCTTATAACTATTACCCAGTCAAGATACAGACCATTTCCTGCACTCCAGAAGGCTTGCTTCTTCATGACACCAATCAACATTTTCCCCTCAAGGATATCACTATTTGGCCTCATTCATCATAAATGTGTTTTTCCTGTTCTTTAACTTCACACAAAATAATTTGTGGTTTGTACGCTCATTCATCATTGTATCTGTGAGATGCATTCATGTGTTGTGTGAAGCAGTAGTTCATGTTCATTGCTGTTCTGCATTCCATAGCATACCACAATTCATTTATCCACTCTCCCTTTGATGGACATTTGGGTGATTTCCAGTTTGTGCTATTATGATACAATTGCAGTGCACATTCTTAAATATAACTTTTGGTGGACATAAACACTCATTTATTTTAAGATTAGAATTTTCCAGGAGTAGTAGAGTTGCTTACTTATTGGCCATATGTACTTCAAACTTTAATACTGTCAATCAGTTTTCCAAAGTGGTCGTGCTGATTTAAATGCCCCCACCAGCAATGTGTAAGATTCCAGTTGTTCCATATCCTCACCAGTTACTTACTTCTCATTGGCAGCCCTTTTCATTTAAGTCATTCTTGTGGGGTGGTGGCAGTATCAAATTATAGTTTTAATGTATATTTCCTTCATGAATAATGACATTAATCATTTTTTCATATGAATTTTGCCATTTGTTTATCCTCTGTGTGGAAGAGTTCTAGAGATGGTTTTTAAAAATCCAACCATATAAGTTTCCTTTTCTCTTTTTGATATATAAGAATTCTTTATATATGCTGGATCTAAGTAATTTGTTGAATAGATGCTCCAAATCTTGGCTTGTGTTTTAACTCTTTTTTTTTTTTTAAAGTAATCTCTACACCCAACATCAGACCCGAACTCATGACCCTGAGGTCAAGAGTTGCATGCTTTACTAACTGAGCCAGCCAGGCTCCTAGCCTTTTCACTCTCTTAACAGTGTCTTTCGATGACCAGAAGTTCTTAATTTTAATGAAGTCCATTTATCAACCTTTTCTTACAGTTAGTGCTCGTTATGTTCTGTTTAACTCCAAGGTCATGAATATGTTCTCCTGTGTTTTTTTCCTAGAAGCTTTATTGTTTTACTATTTACATTTAGATCCATGATCTAGCTAGAATTAATTTTAGGGTATGGTATGAACTAAAGGTCAAAATTCATTTTTTCCATATGGATATCCAGTGGATCCAGCACCAGTTATCAAAAAGATGCTGCCATGGAGGACCTTTTGTTTTTACAGTGGGCTTTGAGTTGGCAGTTGGATGACTTGAATATTTTGTTTTCTTTTATCAAGACTTGAAAAACAGCTAACAAATGCCAAACCATTCTATAATTCTTATAATTACTATTGCTATCTATACTACTGCCAAATTACCACATAACCCATGCTTTGCCTTCTACTTTCATCATCTTCCAATCCAACAAAGATGATTGCAATTCATGAAACCATTGTTATCAGAGATTATAACCATCTTACATACTACCAACAATGGGGTTCTTTTTGCTGCATGACCAGTGGGCTATCCAGACTCAGAATCCCATCTTGAGGGTTTTCTTTCCATGGCCACTTCTGATATCAACTTGCTTATTCTGGGTTTCCCCAAAAGCACAACCTGGTCTAGGGTTGCATGGTAGTGGTTTATTTGGGATGTGATTCCAGGAAGTAGAAATGAGAAACCAAGGAAAGTGAACTAGGGAAGGAGGGAAATGTAACACGAGACTGCATTTTTAAGAGATTAGTGCTTATTCCTACTGAGAACGTCTGTGGACCTCTGTGGAAGGGACAGAATGAGAAGCATTTCTTCCCACTGCTGGTGTGCACTTCAGCATGCGTTGTGTCAGTCCCCGTGGGATCCTGTGTTGTCCGACACACAATGCCAGAGAAGCCCTGAGTGGGAAACAAGAATGTGAGACCCACTCTTGGGGTGAGATGCTGAGAGCAAAAAAGAGTCAAAGCCTGTGTGGAAGCATTTGTAACACAATCAGATGTAAGAAAGGGAGAGGTATACAAAAGGTTTCTAATAGGTATTTTTTTTTTAATTGAAGAATAGTTGACACAGAGTGTTCCATTAGTCACAAATGTACAACATAGCAATTCAACAAGTCTATACATTATGTTGTGCTCATCACAAGTGTAGCTACCATCTGTCACCATACAACACGATTATAATATCATTGACTATATTCCTTATGCTGTACCTTTAAAATTTTTTTAAAAAAATTTTTAAGTAATCTCTGCATTCAGCTTGGGGCTCCAGCTCACAACCTGGAGATCAAGAGTTGCATGCTGTACCCACTGAGTGAGCCAGATGCCCCCCCATGCTGTACCCTTCATCCCCATGACTTACTCATTCCACAAGTGGAAGTCTGTACTTCCCACCCAGCGCATATATTGATACAGCTCATGAGCCCCAAGGGAAACAATGCAGCCAGGTATCAAAAAGTGTCTGAAGCTTAGTACTGAAATCCTCTCTTCATATCTGCTTTTCAATGTACATCCGCTTCATCTCTAGGTCCTGGCAGTACAGCTTTCTTTGCTTCCTAAGTACCTGGTGAGTAGGAAATGACCATCGATGTCTTCTGTATTTACATGTTCCCTGTTCAGTATAACAATCAGACTGATCCAGAAGCTCTTTGTCCCAAGTCCAGATTCCTTGAAATTAAATTTGATTGGTTCAGCTTGGGCCAGGTATCTGCTGCTGATTCGATATATTTGAACCAGTGGAGTTGGGTCATGTGGTTCTGATGTAACTGCTGAGAATGCAGTCCTGTGGATTTGGTATAGGGTAGGGTTGTTGTCTTATGGGCTAAATAGGGTCTCTTTTGGAGGAGACCACCTTCTGTGGTATTCAGTACATCAATCAAATCTCTTAAAAATCTTATGACTTCTGTCTTTGGTATAATGCTGAGAAAGTCTTTCTCTACCCCATGATTATATAAACACATTTTTTATATTCCAGTATTTTTATGACTTCTTTTTTTAATCAAGTATTTAATCCACCTGGCATCAATTTAGGTGCAAGTTATGAGATAAGGACCTAACTTTAAAAAAATGCTAAGGTATTTCATCACCAATTATTTAATAATCTATCCTCTTCCCACTGATTTAAGATACCATTTTTTTTTTCATATACCAAATTCTATACACAACCTGTGTGCCTGTGTGTGTAAGTATAGTACTATTTCTGGAGTTTTCCATTGGTTAGTTTATTGCTGTTTTAAATATATATGTAACATATTTATTATTTATAATATATAGTATATGTTATAGAATGCTTCAGAACTAATATGTGTGCTATGAAACAAGTACTCTCATTGGTCTTAAGTTCCTTTAGAAAAGAAACTGAATCTATCTGTTTATATCTTTATATTGCCTAGCATGGGTTCTATGCATACTAAATAATGATGATAATAATTATAGTTTAAGAATATGTATACATGATTAAATATAAAAATACATATTTATAGTTTTCAATATGCTTTCATAAAGTGTTGTACATTATCAAGAGAAGAGCATATTGACAGTGGGTTAAAGCCTCTGGCTTCAGTTCAGGTCATGATCTCAGGGTCCTGGGATTGAGGCCCACATCGGGCTCTCTGCTCAACAGGAAGCCTGCTTCCTCCTCTCTCTCTCTGCCTGCCTCTCTGCCTACTTGTGATCTCTCTCTCTCTCTCTGTGTCAAATAAATAAATAAAATCTTAAAAAAAAAAGAGAAGAGCATATTGATACATTAATGAATGTCTGTATTTGGTACAGTTTACATGGCAAGCTTAGTTGATTTTATTATTTTTCCAAACAATTTCCCTTCTTGCAAACGAACTGTATATCTCTGCCCATTATAACTTTGCAGTACCTCCTGTGAAAGTACACATCTTTGATCGTTTGATGTTGGTCTTGGCCACATGGCTTATTTTAGGTAATGGCATGTGAGTGGATATGACTTACATTATGTCTAGAAATGTTGATTATCACTATGTGTTTTTGCCACCCTTCTCTCTCCATTCCCTCTTCCATGAGACTAGCATGTCTCTGATACTGAAGAAGGCACACATAAGAGGAGAAGAATTGCAATCCACTCATGGTTGATGAGCAACATGAATGAGAAATAATCCGTTATTGTTTTAAGCCACTGTGATTTGGGGTTTGTTCCTGCAGCCTTACTAGTAAGAGCTGACTAATATACAACGTCAGGCTGACTGTTAACAGTTGTGTTTTGAATAATTATCAGTTGAGCAGATCTGGTTCAGATAGCTATCTTTTATAACAACTTGAGCAGTTCTTTAAAGCGTTTCATTGGGGCACCTGGCTGGCTCAGTTGGTAGAGCATGCAACTCTTGATCTTGAGGTCATGAGTTCAAACCCCATGTTGGCATGGAGCCTTCTTTAAAAACAAGAGTTTTTATAAATAGAGTAAAAAAGATAAATTAGGATAACTGAGACCTCACTATGGACATGTACCACCTAAGTTTTACTCAGCACTTACCTTAAATCCAGTCAGGTATTAAGCTATTGGGTTATAAGTAAAAGAGACATTAAAAACAAGGTCTAATAATGCTGATGATTATAAAAATATATTTGGCAAAAAGAGAGATTGAATCTCAAAGAAACTCATGACCGACAGATGTCTTCAAAATCTGGAACACGTCCAAGGCAGTGCAGGGACAGTTATGTGTGATCACCTGAATGCTCTGATATTAACATGACTTTGATATTCTCGAGCTCTGCTTCTCTAAGTGTCTTTTTGCTCTTCTGGTAGCTCTTGCTACCAGCTGGATTCCTTACAGTCTATCCTGTACCTTTTCTCTTCCTCAAAGCTTCTTTTCTATCTATAATTTCTGTTTTTTAATGCCTTCAGCTTGCTACTAAGTTTAGTTTGCTCCTGGGTCCTTCTAGGACATCTTTGAAGTATCAGCTCCCAATATTAGTTGCCTCATTTATACTTTCCCATTTCAAATTCTTGAAAGGATAATTTTGTTTGACCCAGCTCTAGTGGGTTAAATAGTATCCATCCCTCCACCCCCGAAAAAAAAAAAATCATGTCCACCCAGAATCACAGAATGTGACCTTATTAGGAACAGGGGTTTTTGCAGATACGGTTAAAGTATGGCTAATGAGATGAGATCATCCTGGAGTGTGATGACCCCTAAGTCCAATGATGAATGTTATTATAAAAGACAAAAAAGGAGAAGACATAAAGATGCAGAGGGGAAAAGGCCCTGGGAAGATGGAGGCAGAGATTAAAGGGCAGCCACAAGCCAAGAACGCTAAGGATTGTCAGCCCCCAGAAGCTGGGAGAGAGGCACAGGATGGATTTTCCTTCAGAGCCTCGAGAGGGAAGCAACCCTACCAACACCTTGATTTCAGACTCTTAGCCCCCAGAACACAGAATACATTTCTGTTGTTTTAAATCATCCAGTTGGTAGCAATTTGTTATGGCAACTTTTGGAAAGTAATACTTCTTCTCACCTCTGAGGGCCTTTGATGTTTACAGGCCATGGGTTGGGCTATGGATTGGGCACCCCTGGGTGAAGTACTTGGAGCCAGATTATGGGCAGTGTTGTGGACAGGGTGGTTTCTTTGAAGATACTGCACATGGGAGACGTATAACTGATGTGTCTAAAACAATTTAATGCTTGGCTTCCAGGCATCCATACTCTCTTCCCTTATGGACAGAAGTGTCTCACCTGAGGTCCTCCCACTCTCCCACATAGCACTGCCTGTGTCTGATGGGATGAACATCCAGGGGTGATGTCATAGGAAGATTTCAAAATGTACTTGTCATTATTAGAATTCTTATTTTCTAGTCAGTGTCCATTTCTCTTTTATTTAATTGAACTCCTGCTTAGTGGTACATCTTTGATATTTAGTATCCAAAGCTAAAACTGAAGTTCTCAAATTCCAGTGTGATCTACTTTAAAAGGACATAAATGACTGAAGACCCTGAGTATTGACTTAAATCATTTTAACAATAAAGCTACCTTATGATGTATGGGCTTTTTTATTTTTAAGATTTTATTTATTTATTTGACAGAGAGAGTGTGTGCATAAGCAGGGGGGACAGCAGAAAGAGAGAGAGAAGCAGGCTCCCCACTGAGCAGGGAGCCCGATATGAGACTCAATCCCAGGACCCCAGGATCATGACCTGAGCCGAAGGTAGACGCTTACCTGACTGAGCCACCCAGGCGCCCCTTCCCTTACGAAGTGTTAAAACAATGTGTTCAAAGATATAAACCCATAGAGCAGGGGTTGGCAAAGTGTTTCTTAAAGGGTCAAATAGTAAACTCTTTAGGCTTTGTGGGCCACGTCATCTCTGCTGTGACTATTAGAGCATGAAAACAGCCATAGACAGTACATAAACGAGTGAGTGTGGCTGTGTTCTAATAAAATTTTATTTGGGGAACTCTGAAATTGGAATTTCATGTAATTTTCACATGTCATGAACTGTTATTCTTTCTAAAATCCCTCCCCCACTATTTAAAAATGGAAAAACCATGGGGTGCCTGGGTGCCTCCCTCGGTTAAGTGGCTGCCTTCGACTCAGGTCATGATCCCAGGATCCTGGGATCGAGTCCTACATCGGGCTCCCTGCTTCTCCCTCTCCCTCTGCCTGCCGTTCCTCCTGCTTGTGTTCCCTCTCTCTCTGTCAAATAAATAAATATTTTTTAAAAATGCAGAAGCTGTTCTTTGCTAGCAGCTGTATAAACACAGGCCATAGGACGTATGTGGCTCATAGACTGAGGTTTGCTGACTTCTGTTGTAGAAGATGCTTGATCTTCCTTATCCACCCAAAGTCACCCCTTATTTTATTAGTAGGACTTTCATTTCCTTTTGGGAAACTTCCCCACCCCCACCTCGCATCGAAAATTGTCTGTCCGCCTCAGGTTGTGCCGAGGAGCTTGCGGCCTGGGCTGATTGCTTGCATCCGCATGAATGCTACAGTGGTATGGATGGGGTCTCCTTCCTCTCTGTCCGCAGGAACTTGTAGCAGTCAGGAAGCTGTGAGCCTGGAGATGCCAGAGGCTGCCGCATGAATCTTAAGAATGAAGCTGACGCAGCAGAATGCTGAGCCAAGAAACTAAGAGAAATTGAATTTTTATTACATTTTTGGAGCTCCTGGATCAAGCCACTCATGACACTAAACAACCCCAAGGCTTTTCTACTACATGAATAAATACATTTTCATTTCTATTTAAGTGAGCTTAGGTTTGGATTCTATCACAATCACAAGATACAAACTGTGGCAAACCTCTTACCTCTAACGCTTATTGTAACGATAAAACAAAAACAAAAATTAGGTGCCAACCCCACTACCAAACCAGAAGAGTTCAGATCAACAATGTTATTTTTTGTTTTCTGAAGCTCAGTTTCTCCCCCCCAAATGCCAAAGAACATGGCATTGATGACGATATTGTGGGTGGTTTGGAGTCCTGCACACCTTTGTGTCCTACACCTAAGGTGTGTGCTATGTCGTGAGTCATTTCTTCACCGCTTTTCTCTTTTTGAGCTATTGCACAACTTTTGTTCACAGAGTTTGCTATGACAACATTCAGCCTTCTCTTGGTACAAATGTATAATTTACATAATAAGTCTGTTTCTGTACTTTGCTTAGTTGCTAAAACAAAGAACATCATAGTGCTCGCCTTTCAAATTATATTGATATCAAGTTAAAGTCTCATTTTATTAAATTACTGAAGGCAAAGTCTTTGATCTATAAAAATGTGTTTCAACTATGAATTGAAAAGAGAAGCTTTGTGTTTTCAACAGGTGTTGAATTCAGTTCAACTGGATGTGTCAGTTTGCCATTGGGACATACCGACTCTCAGGAACTAGACAAGCCTGTGATGTCTAGACCTGCGTCATTCATTTTGGGCCAGTTTCTGCACCTTCCTCTGACTCCCCCCTATGACCCATAATTCCAATCACGAGTGTGGTCTCTTCTATTGGGGATTTTAAACTAATTGCACAATTTGTCAGAGTCTCTTTATCTCCAATTGCATATAAAGTCTTCATACTAGTTTTTACTTGGATTTATAGAATCTGTACATGTACTGCCGATTTTAACTAGGAATGGTGAATTAGTCACTTACTGCTCCAGGAATCCAGCAAAGATCTCACAACCACTCTGGCTTATGACAGGAAGCCCATAAAAGCTGCAGGACACTGGCTCTTAGCTTTAGGTGAAGGCGAGGACTTCCTGTGTATCTCACTTTGGGGCTCAGACTGAAGGGACAGCAGCTCATTGGCATAGTCGGTCTTCATGGCAATCACGGGAATGTGAGACATTGATTCAAAGGACACAAGGACGTTTCAGGTTTTGCGCATGTCATGTTTACTGACGTTGTGTTGACTAGAGCAAGTTATATGACACAATATCAATAATGTGGAGGGATACCCACCCACTCTGGTGTGCTCTAGGGGTCCAAGGCTGAGGGATTGAGGGAAGAATTATGAATAATAATCCAGTCTGGTACATATGGCTTCACTTTGTATGAACTTTGTCTCTGTTCCTCCAACCCTCTGATCTCAATTTCTATTACTAATATGCCCTGTGGGAGTGAAAGGTCTTTCTATAGCTAGTTTGAATTTTAAAGGGAGAGAATAGTTTCCAGATAGCTTAATGGCCATAAATCTAGTAGCTGTTAGAGCTGAGTTTTCATTTTGGCTCAAGCTTGTGGCTTTGTTGATTTTTTTTAAAAAAGATTTTATTTATTTATTTGAGAGAGAGAAAGCATAAGTAGAGCTAGCGAGCACAACCTGGGGGCGGGGAGGGGCAGAGGCAGAGGGAGAAGCAGGCGACCTGCTGAGCAGGGAGCCCAATGTAGGGCTGGATCCCAGGGTCTTGGGATCATGACCTGAGCTAAAGGCAGATGCCTAATGTATTGAGCCACCTAGGCGCTCCCTTTTGGTGATTTATTTAATGATAAAATATTTTAAAATATATTAAGCTTTAATTTTTGTGTTTTCATGCAGTAAAAAATAATCTACACGATTCTATCATTTGATGTATCCTTAAAAGTACCAGGTAATTAGTAAGAAATAAGGGTTTTCATTCACAGCCAGATTTGTAGGACCTAGCACAGAGTTGGCATATAATATACATGCTGACTAAATATTTGTTGATTGAAGTACATTGTTTTCTTATTTACTAATGATTATCAACAGATAGGAACTTATACTTGAATAGACATTTTCTTTTTTAATACAATGATGTATGTATTTTCAATATCCCTCAACCTCATTAGTGCCAACAAAAAGATGTTTGTAATGTGATGCATTGAAAAATGATAAGCTTGTGTTTGCTCTTTTCAGGACAATACAAATTATTGGTTCCTGTTTTTCACAGGTTTGTTGTGTTTTTAAAAAATGTTTTTCCTCAGGTTTGTTTTAAAAAGTATCTATTTACATCACCTTTTGATGTGCTAAGAGCTGTTAGAATAACTATGTGGATAGTTAGAAATATATACACATATAGGCAAAAATCTATGGATTTTCAAGTTTATAAATTTTCAACAGTGAAAATACCATTTAAAATTGCCTTTAAAAAGCATTTAAAATTCAAATGATGTGTAATGTAGATACAAAAAGATCATCATGAATGAGAAAGGTAGTAAAGAATACATGCCACTTGAAGGGTTATTTCCTTCTTAGAAGGAGGTAAATTAATTCTTATAGTTGATCTTATGAAAAATACTTCATAAAACAAAAAAGAACTTAATTGAAGGACAGTTTGCTTCTCATGATAGGTCATCTGCTTTGGGTAAGAGCAAGATCAAAGTAACAAAATGCTTTCTTGGGCTTTCTTCAATGATTCTAAAAGTCGAAACTATTTCCTTTGCTTTCTTACAGGAAACATTTATTAGAGCTTAAACATGCACTAATGTCTCAAGTTATAATCATCTTGCCAGATATACTTATGGCATAAAGAGAGGAAGGAAACTAATATTCATGAAGTGTCTATTATATGCCTGATAAGGTGCTAGAAGCAAAGACTTGTTAAGATGAGAAATACTATCATTTCAGAAAAGAGGAAACTGGGCTCTGAAAGTTTAAGTGACAAAATTTTTTGACTCCCAAACCATGTTCTTTGGCATGAGCCAAAACCCAAGAAAATGGTCCTTTTGATAGTGTAGTAAACTGGTATGAACCCCACTTGCAAGTTCAATAATTATAGTGCAGTAAAACCAAGTTTTATTTAAAGATAAACAAACGACAACTATGTACATATGTTTTGCAATAGACAAATCACAGTGGTCCAAAGTCCTCCAGTGGGTATTCCCCAAGGCCACATAAGAGGCCCCGAGAAATAGTTCAAATGTGGATCTGCCCACTAGATGTTCCCCAGTCTTGGGCTTAAGTTGACACGTTGACTCCTCCTGGCTGGAATTTCTCCCTGTGGTTGTCCCTGCAGCACTGACCTTCCCCCTAGCCTCGAAATCCACTTCCTCTTCTGGTGGTGTCTTGTTTTTCTCATGCTTCTAGACCCATTTTCAGGTCTGGTGGAGCCTCTAGACTTCATTCTTTGACATTTATTGATTTATAAGACTTCCAGATTCCTTCTAATGCTGGCAGGAGTTCTCTTTCATCAAATACTTTTCCTAAATAAGGGGATCCTCCTCTTGATGATCAATTATAAACATTTAGCAACTGCTTATTGTCTTTACAATCTGTTTCTAATGTGTCCATCCTGTTTTCAAAGAATTTATCATCTACCTAAAAGCTAGCACATAAAAATAGAAGCTGCCAGGTGAGAGCTACAGACAAGAATAGTAAGCATGACTTTATAGGACGGAAGAATGAACATGGACTAATGTGGGTCTGAGGGAGTTGAGACAAGAGCGGACCTTGAAAGCATGAGGTGACCACAGGTCCTCCACCCCCAAGTCTAACATCATGCTCTGGCTAGCATGAAAGGACACATCAAAGGCGTGAGGAACACAATGGGGCTCCGACTCTGGAGGAACAAAGGCATCAACGTACTCTTTCTCCTCTACTGAGTCATCACCCCTCTCCCCCTGCAGAACTTGAGGGTTTGCTTTCTTCTTGGTCCATGACTTCACTCTCAGAGCCTGTGCTTATGAGAAAACACCAAGGGGGAGACATACTTATAGCTTCTTTGTTGTCTAGCCCAACTCGCAGAGTAGAAGATAAATATCAGGCAGATACTCTGGTCATAGGAATAACAAAGGTACCTTTCCCTCAAAAAGGCTCACGTCATATCTCTCTAGAGACCCTTCTGGTAGGATGAGGCAGTATAGCAATAAAAAAATGGCTGGTGGCGCCTGGGGTGGCTCAATCTGTTAAGCATTGGACTCTTGGTTTCCACTCAGGTCATGATCTCAGGGTCGGGAGATTGAGCCCCTCCCTGGGCTCTGTGCTTAGTGGGAGTCTGCTTGACATTTCTCTCCCTCTGCCCCCTCATCCACTGCGTGCATGTGCAAATGATCTCTCTCTCTAAAATAAATAAGTCTTTTTTTTTTAATGGCTAATGGCTCAGATTTGGGGATAAAATATATTGTCCCTAAAATAGTTGTTCTAAGCGTAGCAATAAGAGTTGAGATAGGTCCAGAAGGCTTCAACTGAACTAAATGCAGAATTTGGTGAAGTTATCAGATTATTATTCCATTGCTCCAGGTGAGCTGATAGTAAGTTCTCAGGATAGTTGATCAGAGGTCTTCTGTGCTTCTAGGTGCTTCATACGTATTCATGGCACTACCTACTTGGTGAAGTGGTAGCTCTATTACAGTGGCCTGGAGAAGTTAACTTGTCCATATTTATGAAACTATTAAGTGACTAATTAAACACTTGTTGGGATATGAATGTCAGTTCATGGATTAAACTAAATTTTTATTTAATTCAATTGAAGAATTAACCACCTGAGAGTCAAATGAATAGTTCCAGAGTGCTCCACTGCTCTAATTCACTAATTTGCTAACTTAGTTTAATTTTTAATGTGTATGAGACTGGTGATGACTTAATGTTACCTCTCCCAAGTAATGTATTTTCATTTAAAACTGGCGCTAGGATGGGGAGCATGCAACTCTTGATCTGGGGTTTGTAAGTTTGGGCCCCACGTTGGGTGTAGAGATAATTTACAAATCTTTTTAAAAAATTTAAACAATTAAACAATTAAAACTGGCACTAGGATACATTTTAATGCAGTCATTGTTTTTTCTTTTTTTAAAATGCCGTATAAACTTGCCACAAATGAAAACTTGCTGCAAAGCCCCTTAAGTAGATATGTGTACAGCATAGCCACTTAGGCTCAGATGTGATGGTGTGGGGGGAAGTGGTAGACTCACAGGGTCTTTTTATTGCTTCCAGATCTGGGATGATAGCTTGGCATGGTGTTCACATGTCTCTCATTTTCAACTTTGAATGACACCTTCATTTCAGGCATCATGTTAGTTACAAGTGGGAGAAGGAGGAAGAAAGAAGGGCAAAGTGCAAAGGAAACTGCCAGCTCAGTCTTTAAAAAAGCTTTTCTAGAAGCCACAAGCAGATGCTTCTGTTTATACTGTATTGGCTGGAACTGAATCACATGGCCACTCTACTTCTATTCGGCCAATCCAGGAAAGCAAGTGTCTCTGTTTTCAACCAGCATACTAGTAGAAGAGGCTGGGTGGAAAGGCGGTGAACCAGGAGATTAGGGAGCCAGTTTACACGATCTGCCACCACTGACTGGGGATTCATCTCTTAACTGATACCTTGTCATGTGGAATTATTTTAAACAAAAATTTTTCAGTTCAGAAGTTCCAGTTGAAGAATGCAATGTCCTTACCACTTATTTCCTCTTTTAAATGATAGATTTGGGCTGTCTTGTCTCTAAATAGCAACTTACTGTAGCGTGTGTTTTGAGAGCAGCATATCTAAGATCAAATGACAAAATGAAGGGAAACATCTTGTGACCTTTTTGGTTTTAGTCATTTGGGATGTATTTCTTCCCAGGACAGACAGTTAAGTATTTTTAAATATTCTGGTGTTTATTTGTTCAAGACCAAGACAGAACAATCATGAATAATGAATACATGAAAAAAGAGCCAAACAATGAGGTGCACAGTTTTGAAATTCACTTGAATCTATTGAGCTAAAACAGTTCCCATTAAAGAACTGTATTGTTTGTCTAGGAGGCTAAAATTTTGCTAATATCAGTGGGTAAATTTCACATTGTAGCTCTTAAACTCTATTGAAGACATCTAAACATCATTGACTGATCATAAAAATATCTAATTTTGAGTACCAGATCCTATAAAATTCTAGTCATCAGGTTACTGCAACTCAGAGCTTAAAAAATATTTCTTTTTACAATCTGAAGAAAACACTCTCATTAGAGTAACTCTGTAAGATTCTTTCATCCATCCACTACTATGACTACGTAACATTTTGGTGTATTTCTGCTCACGAAGAGGAAATAATAATAGCCAGTGTCCATTGAATATAAACTCTATTCTGGTAATTTTATATGTATTATATAACTTAATCCTCTCAAAATCTCTAGAACCCTGGTATAGTTTTATCCCATGTTTATAGATGAAGGTAGTTATGGTTAAATAACTTGTTCAAAGTCACATGGTTAGTAAGTAACATAGCTGGAATATGAGCTCAGAAAGTCTTCAAAAACCTCAAAATTCTCAGGATGTGAATGGGCAGTGTCAGATAGCCAGGAGGCTGAAACACACTCCAGGGCTTGCCAGAGCTTTTCTGTCCTTGTATCATGAGATTCAAGACTCCAGTTTCCAAGAAAGACTTACGGCTCAGCTGTCCATCAGTAGCCTAGTTCTGAGAACCATTTGGTTCTTGCTCTTCCTAAGGGCTGAAGTTGCATGTCTCCTTAGATTCTGTGAGCTCTTCTGTAGTGTTCAATAACTTTTTCCTTAATTTCCAGAGTATCTCTGATGCTTCCTAGCAAGGAACATGGATACAACAGGTTTTGTGAAAACCTAAACATTTGTCCCATAGGAGAATGCACTGTTTCCAACAAGAAATCTACAGATGAGTTTAAAAACAATTCATTAGAATATCTGATATTCTATTCATAAATATGACACAGTATTATGTTCCGTGTAGCCTATCCTAATCAATCCTTAAAATAGTTCTCTTTCTTAGTACTATTTGGTCATTTTATTACAGGAAGTTATGCGCATTGGCCCCTAATACATTGACCCTAACATTGTGTACATTTAGCCATTTCCATTTGGCAGGGACCTTACCTTTTTTACATAGTAGCTACTATACTGTTTATGCTTAAATTTTTTTTAATTTTATTTTTTAATCAAAGAGAGAGCGTGAGCACAAGCAGGGGGAGTAGCAGACAGAGGGAGAAGCAGGCTCCCCACTGAGCAAGGAGCCCGAGCAATCAAGCCTGCCTCCATCCCAGGACCTTAGCATCACGACCTGAGCGGAGGACAGCTGCTTAACCGGCTGAGCCACCCAGGCATCCTTCAGTAATAATTATTACTACTCTTTCACTTGTTTTAGTTAAGCAAGTTTTGTTGGGTTTATTCATGTGTAAAAACTTCAAGCAAAACAGGTAGACCGAAAATCTCCTTTTAACTCCTCCCAATCCTCATCCCCTCCCTTGAAGTGAACTCAATTATCCGTTGGAGGTGGAACCTTCTTTTTGTCCTCTATACATTTAACTATACCCGTGTCCACATACAGAACTAGAGAGGTTTGTTTCGTATGTTTTATTTTTAAAAAACTTCAATATGCTAAAGAATGCAGTTTGCTCCTTTCATAACAACATGTCCTGAGCTCTTTCTCATGTCAGTGCCAATGGCTCCATCTTATGCTTTGCAGCTCCTGCCAGGTATTCCATGATGTGGGTCTACAGTGGATTATTTAACTGCACCTCTTCTGATGGACAAGTCAGTTGTTTGCAATTGTTTATCATTACATGAAGCTGTGGCAGGAGGGGTAGAAGGAGAGGGAGAAGCAGGTTCCCCGCTGAGCCGGGAGCCCAGTGAGCAGGGAGCCCAATGTGGGGCTTGATCCCAGGACCCTGGTATCATGACCTGAGCTGAAGGCAGACGCTTAACCGACTGAGCCACCCAGGTGCCCCTTTCAACAGTTACTCTTACAGACAATCATTTTTACCTTTCATCTTTTGGTTCCTCTCTCTCATACTTCCATTCCTCTAAATGACTCATACTGAAGATACATATTTGGTTGCAAGGAATAGAAAACTTACTCACACCAGCTCAGACAGGAAGGGTAACTTACTAGCTTATGTAACCAAAGTGTGGGGAAGGCCCCAGTCTAGCTGTCTCTCAGGGCCAACAGCCCTTGAGGCCAGAATACTGCCACGACTCATTCTGCTTCTCAGTTTCACATTTTTACTGCAAAGCCATAAAAGGAATAAAATAAGCTAAGGAGTTCTTCATATTCTGATACAAGTCCTTTATCAGATAGATAGATATCCATGGCTTGTCTTCTAGCTCTCTCTCTCTCTCTTTTTTTTGGTGGGCAGCAAAGCAAAGTTTATTGAGTGACAGTACAAAGCTCCTGAAGAGGGAGGGGACCCGAGAGCGTTGCCCTTCTTTTGTAATTCTCTTAAAAACATCTTTCAAAGGGCATAACTTTCCAATTTTTAGCAAGTCCAGTTTATTAATACTTTTTTTATGAATTGTGATTTTGATGTTGTATGTGAGAAATCTCTGCCTAACCCAAGGTCTCAAAGATTGTGTCCTGTGTTGTCTTCTGGTAGGTTTATAGTTTTAGATTTTATATTTGGGTCTATGATCAATTTTGAGTTAATTTTTATATATAGTGCAAGGTATGGGTGGAAACTTATTTATTTCTTTGTAATGGATATTTGATTATTATAGCACTGTTTGTTGAAAAGATGATCCTTTCTCCACTGAATTGCCTTTTGCATCTTTGCTGAAAATCAGTTGTCCGTGTATGTATGGGTCTCTCTCTGCACTCTCTATTCTGTTCTGTTGATTTATTTGTCTATCTTTGCTTCAGTGCCATACTGTCTTCAGTAGTGTGCCTTTATAGTAAGCGTTGAAGTCGGGTTGAGTTAGCCTTACCTTTGTTGTGTGATTTCAGAGTTGTTTTGACTTTGTCAGGTCCTTTGCATTTCCATGTGAATTTTAGGATCAGCTTGTCAATCACTACAAATATGCCTCCTAGGATTTTTTTTAGGTAAATTTTTTTTTAATTAAGACAAAATTCATATCAAATAAAATTCACCATTTTTGTCTTTCTAAGTGTATAATTTAGTGATTTTTGGTGTATTCACAACATTGAGTAAACATCACCACTATTTAATTCCAGATCATTTCTGTCATCCTCAAAAGAAACCTTGTATCCATTAGCAATCACTCCCCAATACCCTCCCACCAGCTCTTAGTAACCACTAATCTATTTTCTGTTCTTTGTGATTTGCCTTTTGTGGACATTTCATATAAATGAGATTATACAATATTTGCCCTTTTATGTCTATTTTCTTTTACTTAGCATAATGTGTTCACGGTTCATGTGGTAGCATGGATCACCTTCTGGAGTTTTGACTGGAATTGCATTGGATTCATAGACCAATTTGGGGAGAACTGGCTTCTTAACAGTATGAAGTGTTCTGACCATTACAAGGTAACTCTCCATTTATTTAAGTCTTTAATTTTTCTCAGCAGTGTTTTGTAGTTTTTAGTTTGGAGGTCTTGCACAGATTTTGTCAGATTTGTCCCAAAGTATTTTATGTTTCTGATGCTATTGGAAATCATTTCTTTTTCAAATTTGAATATCCAATTGCTCATTGCCAGTATATAGAAATACAGTTGATTTTTGTATATTAGTTTCACTGATTTTGTCTATAGTTTTCATATTTTCTATTTCTTTTATTTCCTCAATAATCTGAATTATTTCCTTTCTTCTGCTTACTCTGGCTTTGATTTGTTTTCCTTTTCTAGTTCTTTAAGGTGAAAGTAGGATTGTGATCTGATACCTTTTCTTTTTTCTAACATAGATTATTAGTGCTATAAATTTTCCCACTAAATTGTTTTAATACTCATTCAGTTAAAAAAACACTTTTCCAATTTCCCTTTTGATTTTTTCTTTGACCCATAGATTGTTTATAAGTGTTACTTTGTTTCTAAATATTTGAGGATTTGCCAGAGATCTTCCTGTTATTGATTTCTAATTTAATTTTATTGTGGTCAGAGAACACATTTTGTGTGATTTGAATCCTTTTAAATTAATCGACACTTGTTTTGTGGCCAAAAATATGGTCTGTTTTAGTAAATATTCCATGTGCAAATGAAAAAATTATGTTTTCTGTTGCTCTTGGGTGATGTATTCTATAAATGTCAAAACAAATTGATAGGGCCATTCAATTATTTTTTTTTCTTCATTTTCTGTCTACTTGTATTATCAATTTTTGAAAAAGAGATATGGATATCTGTGACTATAATTATGGATTTGTCTGTATGTCCATGCAGTTTTGTCAGTTTTTGCTTCATGTATTTCGAAACTCTGTCATTAAGATAGCATGGGGCAACTGGCTGGCTCAATTGGTATAGATCATGTGACTCTTGATCTCAGGGTCGTGAGTTCAAACTCCATGTTGGGGGTAGAGACTACTTAATAATAAAATCTTAAAAAAAACACTTATGATGGCATGTCCTCTAGATGAATTGATTCCTTTATCATTATAAAATGACCTCCTTTTATCCTAGTAATATTTAAAGTATTTTCTTGGGCCGCATAGAATTTGTTCTTGTTTTGTTTTCTTAAAATCCAAGCTGACAATTTCTGCTTATGTGGGAACATTTGGATTATTTACATTTCATGTGATTATTGACGTGCTTGATTTAAGACTATCATTTTGCTGTTTATTTTCCATTTGTTTCATCCATTCTTTGTTTTCTTCTCTCTCTCTCTCCATTTTAAAGTTTAATTGAGCATTACTTCTGTGGTTCTACTTTATCCCCTCCATTGGCTTATTAGCTATAACTCATTGCTTTGTTATGTTTGTGGTTACTTTTGGGTTTATAGTATATATTTTGAACTTATCGCAGTCTACCTTCAAGTGATCTGATATCACATCACATTTTTTAAGTAACTTGTAACAGTATACTTCCGTTTCTCTTCTCCCAGCCTTTATGCTATTGGTATAATACATTTTAATTACACATGTTATTAACTCTATAATGCACTGTCATCATATTTGTTTAAACAGTCAAATATCATTTAAAGAGATTTAAATAATGAGTGAAAAAAATCATGTAATTTACCCATGTGGTTACAGTTTCCAGTGTTCTTTATTCCTTTGTTTAGATCCATAGTTTCATCTGGTACCGTTTTTCTTCTGCCTACAGGACTTTCTTTAATATTTCTTAAAGTGTGGGTCTGCTGGTGATGAATTCTTTCAGCATTTGTATGTCTCAATAAAATATGAAGTTTGTGGTTAAGATGATTTAGTCTTTGTCCTTAGGATTAGTCGACAATTTATTATAGGTGTGAATGTGGAGTATTTATCCATGTTTACATTTGTATTTTTTAAGCATCATAATGTCTTTTTTTTTTATTTGGAATTTTATTAGTTTCACTGCCTACAGTGGACCAGTCTTTGTTCCTGGGTGAAAGGGCTATCCCAGAGTACAGAGAACAGCAGTTTTTGGCCCTCATGGAATCTATTATTCAGCTGTGGGATCTCACAATCAATGCGTCTAGTTCCCATTCACCACTTTATTATAATGGTGCCTAGATCTCCCCAAAACTCCATTTTCCTTTTAAATCCTGAGACCCCTTTTGGGAAACCTTTATATTTTCAACTTTTCTCCCTTCCCTTCTTCAAATTTGGAATTATTCAATTGCTATTTTAGTATTCATTTAAACTTCTTTAGAATTCTTAAGATAAGAAGTTCTTGTAGAAAGAACATCATAAAATCAGAGAAACGTATAGTTTTTGCAACCTTTTGGTATATTGTAGTGACTGTGTAACAGTTTTTCCTCATCCCAGCCACCAGCTGACAGCTTCTAATTCTCCAAGCAATCTCCTTTAGCAGAGAGATTAATGGTATGTTAATCTGACTTTGTGTCGAAAATTCAGTCGAAAGACCTGATATAGCTCACTTAGTGGCAATGATTATTTTGTCAATGCCAATTACCCAGTACTAATTTAATAAGTGAAAGTAATTTGGAAATATATACTGAACAACATTTTTGTCTGGTTTGCCTGTAGTGTCAGAAATAAATATATAGTTTTGTTTTACATTTGCTCAGCTAACAACTGTAATTGTTAAACATTCTATGAAAATTCAAAAGCATCAAGACTAAACATACTATAAACCTTTTTAGAAAATGTTCCATTAAAAATTGATATTTTTTTTCAAAGTTCACGTTGTTGATGGGTAATGGGTGCCTGTGGATTAGGGCACAGGGTGAGAGCCTTGACCTCAGGTCAGAGGTCCAGACTGTAAATACAGGAGGAATGAGGCCTGGACAAGAGCAAATAGAGTTAAAGATACAGAACTTTATATTAGAACTGTTCAAAATGGAAAAATAGAATGGGCTTTTCCACGAAGCGGTGAGTTTCACTAGAGGTGTTCAGCAGAACCTGGGCGATATGCAATGTCATAGGCTATACCTGTATTCAGGAAATGTGATTTTTAAAATCCCACCCCATTTTAAGATTTTGAAAATTTTATTAGTGCTATATATTATAGCAAAAGCTTAGAAATAACACAATGTTCAACATCAAGGAAAAGATGACACAAACTATGACTTACATGCCTTAGAGAATATGTAAAGTTACAAGTTTACAGGCCCAGTCATTAATGACAAGTTCTACATAAGTATTTTTAAAGTATTCAAAAAAACAAAATTACAAGTTTGTATGGATTATGAGTATAAAATATGCTTTTTAAGCATTATTTAAATATTTAAATACTTTAAAGAGATAAATAATACTTAAAAATAATAAAAATACTTGAAATGTGGGGCATCTGGGTGGCTCAGATGTTAACCACCTGCCTTCAGTTTGGGTCATGATTCCAGGATCCTGAGATCGAGCCTCGCATTGGGCTCCCTGGTCAGAGGGATCCTGCTTCTTCCTCTTCCTCTTCCTCCCCCTCCCCCTCTACCGTTCCCCCTGCTTGTGCTTTCTCACTCTCTCTGTCAAATAAATAAATGAAATCTTAAAAAAAAAAAAGTGAAATAATAAAGAGTAATGACTGGGGGGATTCTTTAATTTTAAATAACATCTTTTAGAACCTTAGACATTTTTATTTTAGAAGAGAATCTATGTGTTTTATTTGACAATTAGTGCTCAGGGATGAACTAAGGATTAATTGATTAATACTCACAACAACCCTAAGAGATATTATTATATGTTTTTAAGTAAAAAAAAAAAGCAAGGTGCAAAACAGTGTACAGAATGCTACTACTATTAAAGTATCAGATACAGGCCTAACTTTGCACATGCATCTGGAAGAATAATTCTTTTTTTTTTTTTAAAGATTTTATTTATTTATTTGACAGAGAGAGAGAGAGATTACAAATAGGCACAGAAGCAGGCAGAGAGAGAGGAGGAAGCAGGCTCCCCGCTGACCAGGGAGCTCAACTCCACTGCAAGCCTCCATCCCAGGACCCTGAGATCATGACCTGAACCAAAGGCAGAGGCTTTAACCCACTGAGCCACCCAGGCGCCCCTGGAAGAATAATTCTCTCGTGCGCGCGCGCGCGCGCGCACACACACACACACACACACACACACACACACAGGCACACACTGCCCTGCCTCTAGAGAAGGGAACCGGGGTTCAAAATAAGTTCAGTGCCTTTTTGTATTAGGCAATTAAGAAGTTTACATGTCTTGTTTAAGAATACTATTTAAAAATAATCGGGGTGCCTGGGTGGCTCAGTTGGTTAAGTGTCTGCCTTCAGTTCAGGTCATGATCTCAGGGTCCTGGGATTGAGCCCCACATTGGTCTCACTGCTCAGCGAGAAGCAGGCTCCTCCCTCTCCCTTTGGCCCCCCCCCCACTCATTCTCTCTCTCTCTCTCTCTCCTCAAATAAATAACTAAAACCTTAAAAAAAATAATAATCTATGAGTCTGTATTATAGAAAAGAATCTTTTTTTCCCTGAATTTGAAGTCCATAAAAAGGTTCAGTTGCATGACCAGAAGTCAACACTTGAGGTGGGTTGACAAGGCCACAGGATCACATATGAACAATGCCGCAAGGGTCGTATACCCAGTGAAGATCCAGATGAGAATGAAACCAGCCACCAGATCATGAAACAAAGACTAGGACAAAATAAGAACTTTAAGTTAAATGAGAAATCATAAATCAGGAAGGAGAACAATTTCTAGGCCAATGCCATATCAAAATGTTCTAGCCACTGTGTGATCAGACCTAAAGATGGGTAAGAAAGTCACAACCACCAAAGGAGCAGAGGGTCAAAAGGCCTGGGAGTCAGGGTCTGTACAGCGGTTTATTTAGAAGCAGTAAAACTTCCGTACTAAGTTTGCTTCCTAATGGTGACCCAGGTACCTCCTATGTGCCAATAACGTGTCAGCAGGCATAAACTAACATACAGATGAAAATTTGGGGAGAAGAGTGCCATTCTTTCAAAATCTTTTTTTTAAGATTTATTTTATTTTTAATTTTTTTAAAGATTTTTTTAAGTAATCTCTACACCCAATGTGCAGCTTAAACCCACAACCCTGACATTGAGAGTCACATGCTCTTCTGACTGAGCAAGCCAAGCGTACCCTCACTAAATCATTTATTTTTTTATTTTTTTAAAAAGATTTTATTTATCTGAGATAGAGCGATAGCGAGAGAGAGCATGAGCAAGGGCTGGAGGGGCAGAGGGAGAGGGAGAAGCAGGCTCCCCACTGAGCAGGGAGACTGACAATGTGGGGCTCCATCCCAGGACCTGGGATCATGACCTGAGCTGAAGGCAGATGCTTCACCGCCTGAGCCTCCCAGGAGCCCCTCTCTAAGTCATTTAATCAGCAGACTGACCTTAGGGTTTCTATAAAGGTGTTGTAATTTAGTCTCATCTGGTTTACTCTGATGTTGGAGGCCTAGGAGGTCTAGCAAACATCATAGCCTAAGTAATGTGTTAGTTTTTTGTTACCACTGTAATGAAGTACCACAGACTAAGTGGCTTAAAACAACACAAATGTACTCCGTTCTAGTTCTGGAGGTCCAAAGTCCAAAATCAGTTTCACTGGGCTAAAGTCAAGGTATTCAGAGGGCTGCATCCCCTCCCGGGGCTTTAGGGGCATATCCATTCTCTGCCTTTTTCTACCCATGTTCCTTGGCTTGTGACTGTCTCTTCTGTCCTCCCATCTCCTTCTCTGACTCTCTTGCCTCCCTCTTTTCCCTTACAAGGACCCTGGTGATTACACTGGGCCCAGCCAGATAATCCAGAATAATCTCACTTACGTAAATCTAGTGATTATGGACTTTAGTCACATCTACAAAATACCTTCACAGAGACACCTAGATTAGTGTTTGATGGGATAACTAGGGATTATAGCCTCGCCATAAAGTGATCGTTATATTTACCTATTATTTTTCTTTAATATGACCAGTATTTAAATATGTTTACTTTTTGAAAAAGAAAAATTATTTTTATTACATGATGAAAAACCCGTATCACACTCCAAAAACATAAAATATATGAAAATACTTGTTCAATTCCAGCTAGATACCACTGCCTGCCAACCAAAGGTTGATCCTGTGGCTTGGTCTCATTGTTTACAAAGGGAGAGCACTGAGGGTTAGAGAGATATTGACAGGTTAGCACCAAACTGAACCTTTCTTCTTGATAGGAAAAGAAGGACTGAAAGACTTTCAAAAGAACATGACTTTCTCAATATTTAAGGAAGCATCTGTGTCCCAAGTAAAATCCTATCACAGACTGCCAGAGATTCTGTTTCAAACTTTGGGACACATTGGCATAATGTTTTCAAATCCAAGCTCTTGAATGAGACAGGCTGAATTTAAATCCAGAATTTGGATTTAAAGACTGGCTGGCTCGGTTGGAAGAGCATGAAACTGTGGATCTCAGGGTCATGAGTTCAAGCCCCACACTGGGCGTAGAAATTACTTAAAATAAATAAATAAATAAAAATTTTAAAAATCCAGAATTTCTCCTTCACTTACTAGCTAGTTGCTGTTACACCGCCTCTATGAATTCATTTCCTTACCTATAAAATGATAATAAAACCTCCTTCACAGACAGTAGTTATTTAAATGACATAATGCGTATGTAGCCCATGCATGCATAGATAAAGGCATAATGCCCAGCACATGGTATGTGCCTCAAAAGTGATGTCAGTCACTTTTAAAGCAGAAAGTCACTGTCGTATCTCTGATATCAGGACACTCTATGGAATTGTTAACTTTCTTCATCCCTACCTCAAAGTTGAGACACTTGGCCTTGACCTAACCTCATCACTCTTGAGGTACAGAAAAATATCACTGAATCTTTTATTTGACTATGGAATCAGTACCAAAATTCCTATGTAAGTGACTTTGTTGAAGGGGCACAGAAGGGGATCCAGGTAGGAATTGCGGGCAAGGACACCTGAGTAATAGATGCTCAGTCCTGGCTTGCCATAATCGTCGGTCAGGTATTGAGGGGTGAGCCCGTTCTGGGAGGTGAGAGCCTTGAGAGTCCTGTGTGAGGTAGCCTTTGTGAGTGTTAGACTCGATGGCTGCAACTCACTCTGGGAGGCCATCTGGAAGCTGCAGGTCATGTGAAATTGAGCTACCTTATGGCTAAGAGGCACAAGCTATAAGGAATAAAATTATAACTTGCTCAGAATTGTACTCCACATTTCCCCTTGGCTGCCTGTTTGTTTTTCAGTATAATTTGAGATATTGACTATGGCCCACAAAAATCTAGGTGGATTTGGGTACCGAGCTGTCTTATAAACTACCTTTTTCTTTAACTTCCTTGTGGCCAAGATCAGTAAGCATATTTTAGGATTTAAACTGCTGAAAGAGTGGGGGCACCTGGGTGGCTCAGTTGGTTAAACATCTAGTTCTTGATCTCAGTTTAGGTCTTGATCTCAGGCTCATGAGTTCAAGTCTTGAACTGGGCTTCATGCTGGACATGGAGCCTACTTAAAAACAAACAAACAAACAAAAAAACTGCAGAAAGAGTGCTCTTTGAAAGATGCTCATATGTTTAAATGTTCTGATTTGAGAAAACTTTAGTCTCCTTACATGTAATTTTTAATGGTTGATTTTTTTTTCTTAATATACTTTGTTTAGATGGGGGATCTGGGGAAGACATTTCAACTCTTTATAGACACACATTTTTTAAAACATTGGTCATCTCTATAAAATCTTAATTGTATACTGAATTATTGCCAAGTTCTAGTTTATTGGGAAACATGAGTTATGGCTAAATTATTAATATAAGTTAAAACTTAATTCTTGAAATTACAACTGGACTTATTTGAATAGAAAGAAGGCCCTGTTTTCCAAATTGCATTTCCATATTACTTTTATTTATTTTATTTTATTTTTCAAGATTTTATTTATTTGAGAGAGAGAGCGAGCAAACGAGCAAGCGAATGAGCGACCGAGCCGGAGCTGGGGAGGAGCAGCAGGCAGAGGGAGAAGCAGACTCCCAGCTGAGCAGGGAGCCCAATGCGGGGCTCGATCCCAGGACTCCAGGATCATGACTTGAGCCAAAGACAGACACTTAACTGACTGAGCCACCCAGGCATCCCTTATTTATTTTATTTTTATTTTTTGGTAAAGATTTATTTATTTGTTTTACAGAAAGAGAGAGAGAGCACAAGCATGAGGAGTAGAGGGAGAAGGAGAGAGAATCTCAAGGACACTCTGCACTGAGGGTAGGGCCTAAGGCAGGGCTTGATCTCAGGACCCTGAGATCAGGACCTGGGCAGAAGGCAAGAGTCAGAGGCTTAACTGACTGCACCACCCAGGTGACCCCATATTTCTTTAAAAATAGCCTAATATAAATGACCCAAATAGGCACACATACTTTCTCAGTCTTATGCAATTGAAACAGTATTTTACAGAAGAGAGCTGGCTTGCTGTAGTTACAGTCTTACTTTGGAAAAAAACAAACTGCTAAATTGCTTTTCATTGAGATGAGGCATAGATCCAGATTTTAGGCAGCCCAAAGCTTATGCAATTTTGGAGTCCTTCTTGGAGGAAAAAAAAAAAAACCAAACAATTGACTTTGCCAACTTTACAAAATTATGTGACTCTGTGGACACATTGGTAAGGTCCCTTGCAGGGCTTAGGAAACATCATGTAAAGGAGCTCTGAGGGTTCAGCTTCATTATCTCCATAGTAAAGTCACCTATGACTAAGAGATATTATTGTGGACATTTCTTTTTCTTTTTTTTTTTTTAAAGATTTTATTTATTTATTTGACCAGAGAGAGATCACAAGTAGGCAGACAGGCAGGCAGAGAGAGAGGAGGAAGCAGGCTCCCTGCTGAGCAGGGAGCCCAATGCGGGCCTCGATCCCAGGACCCTGAGATCATGACCTGAGCTGAAGGCAGAGGCTTTAACCCACTGAGCCACCCAGGCACCCTATTGTGGACATTTCTGAGAACGTTCCAGTTTCCTAAATTAATTAAAAACCTCTTTGGATTCAATCCTTGGAATTGACAATAACATAAATAATCAGTCAGCTGCCCAAGATGATGAACTATTCTGTTATTGACAGTGTTCCCTTATCATGTTTATTTATTAAAGTATGATAAGAAAATTAAAAATTCTAACATTTTGCATTTTTCAATGGAAATAGCCAGAATTACCAGTAGCCCTTTTACAAGATGTGAGGAAAATAAGAGCAAGATATTATACCTATCTGAAGACATTTTTTCCCTCAGTATAGATTTTTCTTCTGGAGACCTACTAAGTAAGAGAATTATATCTTACTTGTATTTACATAATTACTTTCTCAAAGAATGTTACATGCATATATTAGATTTCACTAGTGGTTGAAAATAAAAAGAAAAAAGAAAAAAAAAAGAGTAAATCAAGGCGACTAAATTTAAGTAACTTCTCCATAACTGGGAAAGATCAATTTTCCTGACCACGCTTTGCTTAGATCTCCATGATCAAAAAGAAGTAGACAATTTAGATATTTACTACATGTGGGAAATGCAAGCAATCTCTATAGAGGATTCTAGAAGAAACTTTGTTCCTTCCTGAAGAAGAGCTTCCTGAAATAAGAAAAGAAAGTCCTTAATTTTCCATTGTGTCCAGAGGGACTTTGTCTCTGGCTTCTTTCTTGTCTGAGGTACACAATTTTAACAGCGTAACGTTTGCTCATGTTTTATCCATTTCTTTCTTTCTTTCTTTCTTTCTTTCTTTCTTTCTTTCTTTCTTTCTTTCTTTCTTTCTTTTTTTTTTTTTGGAAGATGAAGAATGAAATCATGAAATGGCCAAAAGAGGGAGGAAGGAGAGGAAAGAGGTTGAGAATTAGGGTCCTCAATTAGAAACCGGAGAAGGAAAATAATGACTCTGTTGAATAATAAATTGACCTGAGTCCCCTCATCAGCTCCCGAAACTGTATTTGGAGCATGGACACTGGATAAGGGAGAGGTCTGCTGTTTGGATAAAAGGATTTGGCATAGCCAGATGGGGCAGGACGTACTCAGTCTCATCAGTCTGGACAGTGGGTGGGGGTCACTGCAGTTACCAGGGTGGCTCATTTGGTTCAGATGCCTCCCCTCAATAATGGATAAATAATATTTGTGGCCTTAGAACATTAAAAATAATAAGAGGTGTTAACTGAGAGTGATAGCACCAGTATTAAAGTATTAATTTATAATTAATTTAAATGTAATGCACACCTCACCTTTTCCACCAAGGATTTGAGACAGCTCACTAGACACACATGTAAGGACGTAAATAAATACCGTGTTTTTAAAACTATGGAAAATAGAGTAGAAGCTTAATAACTGTGGTGGTGATATTGTGTGCCAATAGAAGACATATACCCTGGCCAGGAGGGCACAGACACTGCAATGGAACAGTGAATTTGTCTTGAAGTTCACCAAGAACAAAGTGAAAAGGGAACTAGGGTCAGTTAAAAATTTTTAATTAACCATAAGAGAAAAAAAATTTCTTCTGGAAAGCTAAACTTTCATAAGTTTAGAAAGGAATTTCTCAAGTGAAGCTGTTGTAAACAATATTCATAGCAAACAAAATAATCAGTTTATAAGCTGTTTTTTATATTGTCTGTTGATGAAGGCCAGCTGAGTTTTCAGGAAGCTGTTGAGTAAAAACAGCTCCACAGTAATTCATACTATGGAAAGGACCCAATATGGATTACTGAGCAGTTATGCTACATATATAAATATGAAATCAACACGCTCAAAATAATATGTATTAGTATAATACCAGTACTTCTCATTCCTTCTCAATAAGATGTTAGAGAAATTGGCTTAGAAATGGTTCTCATGGGCGCCTGGGTGGCTCAGTGGGTAAAGCCGCTGCCTTCGGCTCAGGTCGTGATCCCAGGGTCCTGGGATCGAGGCCCACATCGGGCTCTCTGCCTTCATTAGTTCTTGCAGTATTTGCTTATAGAACAGAAGAATGGTGGGCGTGCCTACTTGTAATCTCTCTCTGTGTCAAATGAATAAATAAAATCTTTAAAAAAAAAAAAAGAAAGAAATGGTTCTCATTTAGGTTTTCTTTTTATCTTTGCTTTTGTTCGTTGTGAACTTCATATATTGAATAACTGCAAAGGATTTGTATCTAACTGCTCTGATTGAGATTAGGGGTTATTTATTTGTTGTATTTAATTTTCTACCACTATTTGTCTCTCTGAATCACAGGTCCTTCATTAGTTCTTGCAGTATTTGCTTATAGAACAGAAGAATGGTGGGCGCCTGGGTGGCTCAGTGGGTTAATGCCTCTGCTTTCGGCTCAGGTCATGATCTCAGGGTCCTGGGATCGAGGCCCGCATCGGGCTCCCTGCTCAGCGGGGAGCCTGCTTCCCCCTCTCTCTCTCTGCCTGCCTCTCTGCCTCCTTGTGATCTCTCTCCCTCTGTGAAATAAATAAATAAAATCTTTAAAAAAAAAAAAAAGAAGAAGAATGGCAACATGATTTCAGTAAGGTATTTGATAGACTTCCAAGATATCCTCATAGTCAAGATGGAGGAATACAATTGGGGTGGCAGATTCTTAGCAATGGACCAATTCTATCTCAGAAATGTTGATAGATAGGGGCGCCTGGGTGGCTCGGTGGGTTAAAGCCTCTGCCTTCGGCTCAGGTCATGATCTCAGGGTCCTGGGATGGAGGCCCACATCGGGCTCTCTGCTCAGCAGGGAGCCTGCTTCCTCCTCTCTCTCTGCCTGCCTCTCTAATTGTAATCTCTCTCTCTCTCTCTCTGTCAAATAAATAAATAAAATCTTTAAAAAAAAAAAGAAAAAGAAACGTTGATAGATAAATGACTGCAGTTCTGGAGGGAGGACATAGGCATACTGTGAAGATTAGTACAGGTATTAGAAATGCTGAAGGAAGAGCACATTTGGGCGGTGGAGGAGATGACCTCAGTTTTGGACATTTATGTGAGACTTTCAGGTTGAAATTTTTTTTTTTGTTTATCAGATGAGTAAATGGACTTGGAGGAGGAAGGAAAGAAGGGAGGTAGAGAGATCTAGTTATATAACAAACGTTTATTAATTACTAATTATGTACTAAACAATGTCTAAAGAATTTTACATGTTGTATCTTATGTGGGTCTCCCAACAACCATATCAGGATTATTCTACTATGATCTCTGTTTTACAGATGAGGAACTGAGATATGACAGGTGAACTACATGGCTGGTAAGTGGTGAGAGCTAAGATGTAAACCCTAGTTAAAGATAGATAGAGTTGGGCATTAGGCAGTAGCTGAAGTCATAGGCATGGTTGAGTTGCTCAGGGAGCCTGTATGAATTGAGGTACATCAGCTCCTTGAGAATCTGTGTGTTGGGTTTAGTGGCTCAGGAAAATAAATGCTGCATTTTCTATGTGTGTGCATTTTCTGCAGAGTGTGGTCATAGCTTTTCAACCCCCAGACTGGGAAACTATGATATAGAATAAGTAAGGAAGAACATGACAGAAACGTGGAAACTGTTTCAGGAAAGTGGGAAAGGTCAATAATATGAGAGGCAGCATAGCATCAAAGGGCAAAGCAAGCAGGAAGTGACCTTAGCAGAGCCATTTCAAAGGAAGGAGAGGTGAGAAAGCAGACTGTAGTGGCTTGGTGTGTGGACCTGGGGACTATGAATGCAGACTATTCTAGAAGCTTGACTATGAAGGGAAAGAGAATGGGGGGTGGCTAATTATATAGGGAATCAGGATGAAGGAAGATCAGGATAATCTTTCAAGGAGAGAGACTTGAGTGTGTTTTAAGGGCTGAAGTGGCACATTGAGAGAGAGATCCAAGATACAAAAAAAGGGGGGGGGCGGTAATTGTAGGAGCAAGGTGTTGGAGGATGTAGGAAGGGATGGAGTCCTAAGCACAGATAGGTAGAACATCTGTCTGGACATGAGCTAATGATGAGTATAAATACAAGTCAATTTGTATGTAAAGGAGAATCCTCTATACTCTTTGTCATGACACAGTAAGGCCCAGATAATCTAAATGTTTGGTATAAGGTCTCACAGCCAATTTGGAGCACTTCTGGAGCTAGAATTCTCTGTGCTTTCCATGACATCATAGGCTCTTCCAGTGAAAAACTCTCCCCTTCCTTGACTTCTCAGACACTAGGTTCTTTGGGGATTATCACAGGCTTATTTGAGGAACTCTTTTCCATTTACTTTTCTGGACCTTTTTTCTTCCCTCATCATTTCAGTGTGTTTTTTGCCCCCTGGTAGTGTGATATAGTTGAGCAGTTACGGATCTTGGTGCCTTACCTCATTTCAGACTCTGACTGTATTCTTCCCAGCATTTTGATCTTGGGCAAGGTGCTTAACTCTACCGAGCCTCTCAGTTTCCTCATGTGTCAAGTGGGGATGATAAAACTGAACTTCAGATTGCATGAGGATTAAGTGAGATCATATGAACAGAATGCTTAGCACAATCCCTCATACATAAGAGGTGCTCAGAAATACAACTCTCTGCCTATTCTTTCTTCCTTGGTGAGCTCCCTAGAGACCCAGACTCCTTGCCTGTATGCAATTTAGAGAAAGTCATTTAATCTTGTTGATTCTGTTTTCTCATGTCAAAAATGGAGAAAGTTCTCCCTGCTACACAACATTGTTGTGAAGATGAAGATGACTGGAAATCTCCAGGGGGATGGTCAATAAATCTTTGTTGAGGGCGCCTGGGTGGCTCAGTGGGTTAAAGCCGCTGCCTTCGGCTCAGGTCATGATCCCAGGGTCCTGGGATCGAGGCCCACATCGGGCTCTCTGCTCAGCAGGGAGCCTGCTTCCTCCTCTCTCCTCTCTCTCTGCCTGCCTCTCTGCCTACTTGTAATCTCTCTCTCTGTGTCAAATGAATAAATAAAAAAAAAAATCTTAAAAAAAAAAAATAAATAAATCTTTGTTGAATCTAAATCTCATCTCCTTCCTGAGTTTCACTTAACTACTCTCATGACCACCTCTCCCAGTCGTATTTTCCAGCCTGATTCTTCTCACTTGAGCATTAGGCTCTATTTCTAACTACTTGTTGGATATTGCCTGGATCATCTACCAAGGGGTATAGTTATTTTTATTTTTAACTTGTTATATTCGGAACTCATCTTCAATCTCTTCCTCATCTTAGATAGTTGGCAAGCCCCTTCTCCTGACCATTACTTTCCCTGGTGGCAGCACGTCTTCTCTCATTTCTTCTTATTGTGCTGGTCATTTTCTATTTATTCTCTATCCATCACTGCCATGAAGGCTGATTCCTATGCAGTACCTCTTAGTCTCCCTTGCCAGGTAGCTTTTTATTGCAAGCCCTTGTTCACAAGAGAGAAAAAAGCTTCTGTTCTGGTAGAGACCATGTTTCCATTAAACTGGAAGCTGAGACTTCCAGTTTAACCCGCTTGGTTATTTGGGCCTCTTCCTGCCACAGGAGGTATTGGCTGCTCACTGAGGAGAAATTTGGTTGTTGATTCACAAAGTAGTCAATGGAAAACTGTTGTCCTCAGGACTCAGATCCTGCAGGAATATAGGTTTGGGTCACCCGCACCAATGCTGACCATGAGTAAAGAGAACATGGAGTGGGTGATAGAAGAAGGGACTTGTGATTATCAGCTTTGACCTCAAGACCAGTATAGAGGCGGGTGCATAACTTCAGCTAATTGATTTGTTCTTTATTTTCCCACTTTCCTGCTGCCCTGTATGAAGTTCCGAAGGTAGTTATTATTATGACTTAGGTCCTTCTCAGAATATAACTGAATTGGGCGCCTGGGTGGCTCAGTCAGTTAAGCGTCTGCCTTTGGCTCAGGTCACGATCCCAGGGTCCTGGGATGTAGCTCCGAATAGGGTTCCCTGCTCAGTGGGGAGCCTGCTTCTCCCTCTGCCTTTGCTGTTCCCCCTGCTTGTGTGCTCGCGTTCGCTCTCTGTCAAAAAAATAAATAGAATCTTAAAAAAAAAAAAGAAGAATATAGCTGAATTGTCATCAACCTGTGGCTGACAGTAGTAGCTCAAGGTGTTTCTCACACGTTGGGGATCAGAGTATTTCCATCTGAGGGAAGAGCAAAATGGATGCTATGAGGCAAAACTTGTGGGCTCTTCTGGTCAACCTCCAGAAGAGTGCCTGCTCCTCTCTCCCCACATCTGTTCTCTCTCTGTCCTACCTCATGACTCTGATCCGTGTGGATTACACCACCAGGGATTCCCAGCAGTGTGAAGTACAGGCAAGAGACAACGAAAGAGGGAGGGAAGAGGTTGGGATGTTTCTTCCCCACTCTTTCTCTGCTTCAGAGCTAGACTTTGGGCAGTTGAGTACACTCCATTTTTTATAGGCGGTCCTCTTCTCCATGGTAACAGTTCTCCCAGCGCTTGGGGAACATGTTCTTCCTCTTGACCCTTTTTCTCGGTCAGGTTCTATGGGAAATAGACTCTGATACTCTGCCTGTAGGAGGTTTCCTGGGGAGCGCTCTTGGGGTTACTATGTGGGGTGGGGAAAGGAGGGACACAGGATTGGGCAGAGTGAGTTGAGATGGCCCTGCAGTCAGTTGTCTCGACTTGGGGCAAATGGGCTGGACCTTTATACCTCTGTGTAGATCAGTCATTGATGCAGTTGCTGGGGGAGGGCATGTCTTCAGTGAGGAAGTTCCTTTTAGTGGGGGACAAGTCCCAGAGAGAGGTTTGGCTAATACCCGTGGGCCACTAGCGCTCCCAGCTGCTGGTGGATAAGTTCAGTCCTGGAGGGGAATCAAGGTGCTCCCCTTACACTCTTCAGACTGAAGGCTCCTAATGGCTCCCCACTATCGCTGGTCGCTGGGTGTCTCAGCATCTATTGTTGGCACTCTTAATTTACTCACGCCCTGTGCATTGTCTCTGTTAAATTTTCTTAATTGAATCATCTGAGTTGATTTTTTCCTTTCCAGACTCTGATAGTAATTGAAAAATCACATAAATACATAAACACAAATTCTCATATGTTCAAGAAGAAATAAAGTATCCTGTAATAGGGAGACCTGATCTGGCTAGGGAGTCAAGGACAGGTTTTGTCAAGGAAGTGACATTTGAATCGAAATCTGAAGGGCACATGATGTGATGAACACTGGGTGTTACACGCAACTGATGAATTACTGAACACTCCATCTGAAACTAATGATGTACTAGATATTGGCTAATTGAATTTAAGTTTAAAAAATGAGAAAAAAAAATCTGAAGGGGGAGCCAAAATAACTATGAAGAAGATGTTGGGGGGGGGAGGAGAAAGAGGATTGAGGGAGAGAGAGAGAAAATGTTCTAACTGAAGAAAACAGTCTGTGGGGCAAGAAATAAGGCTGGAGAAAGACAGGGAAAGCACACTCTGGGCTTTATGGCCCTCATTAAGGATAATCCCATAGGTAATGAAAAAGCTTTGAAGGTTTTTGAGCTGAGGAGGGACACAGTCAGATTTGCATTTGAAGATCTCTCTGGCTAATCCAAGACCAGTGTAATTTTTAATTTGGGGAAAATTACCACTTGCCTGCCTGTGTCTGTTAAAAGCAGAAAAGGCTTTTTGGTTTCTAGAAGTCGCTAGACTTAGCTAGACAGAAGTTGCTATCACTTGGCAAATCCTGCATATAAACTAGAGTAGTTTATGGACAGAATGCTACATGCCTGGGTGCCTGGTGTATCTTTTTCACACCGTGATAATTTGTTTCTTTTTTCCCCCTGCTGGGTAAGATAATACTAACAAAGTATCAACCATCAGACTTTTAATACAATAACAATTTGTACCATATATCAAAGAGCTGGGGGGCATCTGGCTGGCTCAGTTGGTGGAGTCTGTGTGCAAAGCTTGATCTTGGGGTTGTGAGTTCAAGCCCCACATGGGGTGTAGAGATTACTTTAAAAAATAAAATCGTTTAAAAAAAAGTTGGAAAATACTATATACTCTATCAGAACTTCTTATGTTACTTTCCACTCATTTTTGGAGTCCTTACAGAATATATAAACTTCTACAACTTTGGTCTTAGAATTGATTCAGTAAGATTTCTCTTTATTCTCTCTTCAGGTATGTTAATGAAAAAAATGTGAGTAGGGATTGCTAGTCATGATTTCACATTCAGATGTGGCCTAGAACCTCAGGACTCCTTGGTTTCTTAGTTCTTGATAAAGCCAAGAACACCAAAGATTGTTGGCAAATTCCAGAAACCAGAGGAGGCAAGGAAGGATTCTCTTTGACAGGTTTCAGAGGGAACAGGGCTCTGCTGACATCTTGATTTCAGACTTCTAGCTTCTAGAACAGTGTGACAATAAGTTTCTGTGTTGTACACCAGTTCATGGTCATATGGTCATATGGTAGCCTGAAGAAACTTGTATAGTTGGCTTCGGTTTTTATCCTAAGCCCCTGAGGTGGAGCCCTATGTCTATTATCATTTAAAGTTTGAGTCATATTTGGTAAAATTTACTGAATACTATAGGAAAAAATTTATTGAGCACTATAGGGCGCCTGGGTGGCTCAGTTGGTTAAGTGTCCAACTCTTGATTTCAGCTCAGGTCATGGTCTCAGGGTTGTGGGATTGAGCCCCACGCTGGGCTCTGTGCTGGGCATGGAGCCTGCTTAAGATTTCCCCTCTCCCTCCCCCTTCCCCCTCCCCTCCCTCACACTCCCTCTCTCAAAAAAAAAAAAATAGAAAATAGTGTTTCAAATGGAATGAGGACTTTATTTCTATTAAAGGTAGAGTTTAATTTTTACCTTTTGGATAATTATCAAGAATCCATCAACTTGGGGCACCTGGGTGGCTCAGTCAGTTAAGTATCTGCCTTTGGCTCAGGTCCTGATCTCCAGATCCTGGGATCAAGCTCTGTGTCAGGCTCCGTGCTCAGCAGGCCATCTGCTTTTCTGTCTCTCCCTCCCTCTGCTCTCCCCACCGCTTGTTCTCTTTGTCAGATTAATTAATAATAAAAAAAGAATCCATCAACTATGCAGTTTGCTCTTCTTTCTCATTAAGAACATTTCTTTTTTATTTTTAAATTTAATTTTATTAATAAACCAATTAATTATTAGTTTCAGAGGTAGGAACACTTCTTTTTAAAATTCACACAATCATAACTCATTGTTCGATGTTTGAAATTTTAAATTTGGTGCCCCCTTTCTAGTCACCACGCTCTTGCCTATTTTGCCCTCAACTCCTTCGCAGACACTGAACATCTTGGGCCTTCCCTATTGTATGTGAAACTCTCCAGTTATACTTAGGAAATTTACTTACTTTTTTCTACCACATTCTCTAATCTACCACGTACTCTGTAGTCAGCCTTTTTTTTTTTTTTAAAGGTTTTATACTTGACAGGGAGAGAGAGATTACAAGTAGGTAGAGAGAGAGAAGAGGAAGCAGGCTCCCTGCCGAGCAGAGAGCCCTATGCGGTGCTCGATCCCAGGACCCCGAGATCATGACCTGAGCTGAAGGCAGAGGCTTTAACCCACTGAGCCACCCAAGTGCCCCTGCAGTCAGCCTTTTAATGATGACCCTCACCAAGGCCCTAACCCCCCACCCCCTCCAGCTGATGTTCACACTGTGTTGTTTTGCCACCGGCAGATATCTCTGTTTCAGGGTTCTGGAGTGCAGAGGGTAGACCTGTGTACATGGGGCTCACTCCTTACCCAAGCTGTCCAACTTCCCTGAACCCTCATTTGGTAGTTCCTTTAATTCACCACTTGCTGAGTTGCTAAGAAACTCCTCATCACTGCTTCTTTCATAGATCCACTCTAAACACAATTTTTGCTCTCCTTACTGAGACTTAGGCCATGTGGCAACTTCACTTGTATTCTCATCCTTCCATAGTCATCTAATTCTCTCCAGAATTTTTAATCCTTGATCACCTATTAGTTCTTCACCTCATAAATTCCTATGTATTCAACTGTAACAGAAAAACCCAACTAATAGGAGTTTAAGCTAGTGCTTCTCAAACTGTAAAATATACCTGAATCATCTAGGGAGCTTGTTAAAATATAGATTTTCATTTAGTTGGTTTGGAGTGGGTCCTAAGAGTGTATTTCTTGCAAACTCCCGGGTGACAGTAATGCTCATGATTCCCAGACCACAGGGTGCATATGGAGTCATCCTTATGGGTTAAGCTCAGTATTTGCAAGATGGCTTTGATTCTCTTGGTCTGCCCCTCATGGTCTCAAGATCCTGCTGTGGCTCCGGACATCCCATCCTCACCTGAGTGCAAGCCAAAGGCAACAGGTGGGGGTCTGACTGGAGATGAGAATGAGAGAGCCTCTCTCCTCCCCTCCTCCTCTCCTCAGGGAGGTAAATATTTGTTGAAGCCTCTCAATTCTCTTTACAATTCATTAACTTGAAACTGGGTCACACCTGACTGAACACCGTCAAAACAGAATGGGATAGATGAATTATGATTTATGTCAAGAGGCTGGACATACTGGTAAACAAGTTAAGTCCTGTCAGCAGAAAGAGGGAGGATGGCCCAACAGGGTGGTTGGTTTCAGCCATATCTGGTTTTCTAGTACCATCCTGAAGCGAAAAAGAATTTTTTTATAATATGGCTTCATCTGACCAGTTCTTGAACTTCTTTTCAGGCAGTTTTCTTGGTGATGTTCTAGTTCTAGCATACGTATATCCTCTCTGTTCATATGCCTGAAATCTTTTGTTCCCACTGCCATAAAGCACTTGCTCCTTGGGAGGTTGCCAGGAACCCTTTCCTTGCTTAACTCCATGTCTCTGGTGGCCACCATTCCCCTCTACTCTTGGAATTGGTGAGTCACCACTCAGATTTCCTCCTCACCCTGCACCTCCCCTTTCCGTCAATGCTCCCTTCTTTACCTCCTGCCCCCTGGCTGGGGCCTGCCCTCACAGAGACCTTAGCTCTCTGCTCGTCATTCCTTATACTCATCATCTGTGAGCTCTTGGGACATCTCTTCTCATGGCTGTAAGTATCACCTGTCTGGCTCCCAATTCCCACGTGAATTCCACCTTCAGCTCTTTCCCTGCCCATCACACACTTCTAACTGCATGTCACACCAAACTTCTTATCTCCCAGATTGCTTTCTTTGCCCATTTCCCTTTAGTAGGTGGCATTAAATTCCTCTCGGGATAAATTATCATAATGTTTTGTTCCGTTCTATTATTTTATGGGATGTGAAATGGTAAGTTGTGACTGATGTACCAGGAAATGACAGATATGAGTTGTGGGACAATGACAAAATGAGTTGTGATTCAGACTAAAAGGTGGAAATTTCAAAGTAACTGAGAGAGGGCTGGTTAGATTCTCCATGCAGCGTGTTCAAGAGTGAGGTGACTGAAGATTGGTGGGGGGAGGGGCTTGAGATTTTATTTGGATAGAGCTGCACTGGGAGTTCTACCTTCATGCTCTGCCCCCCATCCAACGCCCAACTGGGGGCAAGAGCACTGGCATCTCATACCAAGCGCAGTGAGGAGGGCTTCCCCAGGACCTCTGGGAGCTTGGACAGACTGGGTAGTTGCTAGACTCCCACCTGAGGAAGGCCCTGCGTCCTATGGCAGCAGAGTAGAGGACTATGCCTGGGATGGGGGTGGTGATTCTACCTTTTAACCATGAACTTTCTAAAGGTGTGTGAATTTCAGAGTCCATATGTAGAGTCCACAGTAGGAAGTCATTTTAAAAGAGATTCTGCCTGAAAGGTTTCACTGGAAGGTTGATTGGACCCCAAGAGCAAGAGGCTGTGTGGAATGGACTAAAGGAAAACCAAGACTGAGGTAGAATAAGTAGTTCAAGAGAATTCATTGCCTATATCTCAGGAAGTATGGTCAGACATTCCCAGTATGGGACCACAAAAGTGTTCATGGAAACTTCAGTTTCAAATATCCAGCAGGTCCAGAGGGTGTGATGCCCTTTTGTCAGAATGCTGGTCTAGTACAAACTTCCCTGCCCCTCCACTTCTCCCTCTCCATATTATTGTTAGCCAGCTGGCCAGGACAGGGTGAGATGGAGCAGGAGCAAAGCCCCTTGCCCTGACTTCTGCCCCAAGAAAGTCTTTGCAGGGAAAGGGGGCAAGATTTTAATTACTGAATTGAGAACATGTCTTATCTTTTAGTGTAGCAGTGGGGTTTTCTATTACTTGAGAGAACAACATAGCTGTGGAATGCCTTGAGTTGTCATTCAGTTGAAGAGAAAGAACTGTCTTCCTTGAATGGGATAGTAGGCAACAAAACTCAAGTTATGGGTACTCCCCATGAATCCTATTTATTCAGCGTTCTGGTTACACATAGTTTCAATTCAGCTTCTGGAGCACTGAAATCATTTGATCAAAAAATTCTATTCCTATTGCCCCAGGATTACAAATTTACAAACATGTCCTTGGCTCCTCTTATATTAGTTTATGTGGTTAAACTGTATTTCTTTTCAGCCTAAGAAACAGTCTCAAGGGATGAGGATGAATGCATAAAGAACAATGGTTAGCCACAAAAGACTGTTGAAGCACTAAGTAAATGTTATGCATGACAGACAACATGTATCTAGACTATATAAAGAGCTAATACATCTTAATAAAAAAAGGCAATAATCCAGTTGAAAAATGGGCAAAGGATCTGAACAGCCACTTCTCCAGACACATGTTATCTTCTTCCAAAGAAGATAAACAAGTGGCCAATAAGCACATGAAAGATGCTCAAAATCATTAGCTCTCAGGGAAATGTAAATCAAAACCACAATGAGATACCACTTCAAAATCATTAGGGTGGCTATAATAGAAAAGACAAGTACTGGTCAGGATGTGGAGAAAGTGGAACCCTCAGACACTGCTGGTGTTCCCACCGTAAAATGGTGCAGCTGCTTTGGAAACCAGTCTGGCGTCTAGCGGTTCTTCAAAAAGTTAAACATAGTTACTATATGATGCAGCAGTTCTAGTCCTAGGTGTGTATTCAACAGAACTGAAAACCTATATCCACCCAAAAACTTGTACATCAATGTTCACGGCAGCAGTATTCATAATGGCCCAAAAGTGCAAACCCAAATGTCCATCAGTGGATGAATAAATCAATAGAATATGACATCCATACAATGGACTCCATACAATGGAATATCCATACAATGGAATCCATTCATAAAAAAGAATTGAAGTTCTGATATGTGGTACAACACGGATGAAACTTAAGAACATATGCTAAGTAAAAGACAGAGACAATGTGGCACATTTTTCCACATGATTTCCTTTATATAAAATGTCCAGAAGAGGCATATACACAGAAACAAAGATGAGTGATTACTAAAGAGAACTGTTCAGGGTGGTGGGGTGAATGAGGGGGTGATTAAAATGTTCTAAATTTGACTGTGGTGATGTTTACATAACACTGTGAACATACTTTAAAAACACTGAGTTGGGACACCTGGGTGGCTCAGTCGGTTAGGTGTCTACCTTCGGCTCCTGTCATGATCCCAGGGTCCTAGGACTGAGCCCTGCGTTGGGCTCCGTGCTCAGTGGGGAGCCTGCTCTCCCTGCTTGTGCTCTCTCTGTTAAATAACTTTTTAAAAATCTTAAAAAAATAAAAACACTTGAGTTGTACACTTTAAATAGGTGAATTGTATGGTATGTAAATTTGAAGTGTTATTTGTGGTCCATCAGACTGGGAGGCTCATGATGGCAAGGATGGAGCCTGAGGCATCTCTAGACAATGCCTCAACAGGCACTCAACAAATACTTCTTGAGGAGACAGCACATTTTTATACCGTACCTGATGTTTATTCAGTGCTTCATAAATTTCAATGCATTTTTTTTCCCACTGAGAGCAGCAGTCCCTTTGTGCCTCATAACAACTCCGAAGGTGATCAGAGTGGGTGAATTTGAGACTGTTATTCGCCCATATTATTAAAAATGATCCGCTGTACAACAGGGAAAGATCCCGAAACATTTCTGCTACTAAATTTCATCTCAAGATGCTGTCTCTCAGGCCTGTTTGTCTTGCATTTCTCGTGTCTCCCAGAGAGAAGGTACTTCGTAGTACAATCAGCACAACTCTGATAAACTGGTTCCCAAACTCTAACCCAACAGCACAGCAATTCTGGTCATTTGTGGGGCAGGAACCAGAAAACCGAGATTCCTTTCTTGAGCGAACATAGTGATGAGACGAGTAGGATTCTAGCTTTGGGATTTTGGACTCAGTCTTCTCAGATACTTCTAACCATAAGGTTTGAGACGAGTTCCACAGCCATCATGTCCACAGCAATTAATTTACAAGCACCTTCCAGGCTTATTTCAGGTTTCTAGGTTTTATTTTTTTTTAATTTTTTTTTAAAAGATTTTATTTATTTATTTCACAGAGGGAGAGAGATCACAAGGGGGCAGAGAGGCAGGCAGAGAGAGAGAGAGGGGGAAGCAGGCTCCCCGCTGAGCAGGGAGCCCGATGCGGGCCTCGATCCCAGGACCCTGAGATCATGACCTGAGCCGAAAGCAGAGGCATTAACCCNAGGTTTTAGTCCCCTTCTCCCACTCCCCATTCCTCCCACCGCCATGCTTGGGAGAAGAAACTCAAACTGCGCACATTTCAGCCAGAACCTTTCCAGCTGGAGGAGTAGGAGCCACCTTGCTATGAAAAACTCAGGAAAGAGGTCCTGAGTGGTTTTATCCAATTGGGACGCGGACTCCTAGTCGCCCGCAGAACCCCTGACCACTGTGCGATTTCACGATGTGCGCCTTCAGGTCCACCCAGGCGGCCAGAAGCCTTGGCCCACTTCCAAGCTGGGGCTGGGAGACCCTCCGAGGCCCCGGGGCGTTCCCTGCGCGGCGGGGCGCGCTCCACTGCGGGCCGCCGCGGGCTGGAGCGCAGGTGAGCAGCCGAGCGGGGTTCGCCGCGCAGTCCCCGGCGCCTCCGCCTCCGCGGCGCCCCACCCCTCTC